>JACXGJ010004133.1:0-47928 GCA_016801105.1 Esox niger | reverse complement strand
CAGGCTGCTGTAGACTGTGTGAGCTGTGCCAGGCTGCTGTAGACTGTGTGAGCTGTGCCAGGCTGCTGTAGACTGTGTGAGCTGTGCCAGGCTGCTGTAGACTGTGTGAGCTTTACCAGGCTGCTGTAGGTTCAAATCAGGGGGATATAAAGCACATTTTCTCAAACTATGCAAATGTGGTCCTTACGGCTGTTGTTTTTTTATTCTCCAAGGATGTTGAGGAGGTTCCAATGCCTGACGGACAGCTGTGCCTGTTGACCCTGCCCCCTGAGTGCTCCCAAGGGGAGGGACCTGCAGCCATGCCATACCTTAAGCTTTTCTGCCGCTACATCACCGACCGCAAGGTGGGAGTACACAAGAGACATTCCCACCCCTCTCTCAAATGTCAATTATCACCTGTCTCACGTGTCAATTATCACCTGTCTCAAATGTCAATTATCACCTGTCTCACGTGTCAATTATCACCTGTCTCAAATGTCAATTATCACCTGTCTCACGTGTCAATTATCACCTGTCAATTATCATCTGTTTCATGTGTCAATTATTACCTCTATCAGGTGTCAATTATTGCCTCTCTCACGTGTCAGTTATCACCTCTATCACGTGTCAATTATCACCTGTGAGAGGATGTAGGCTTGAGAAACCTAACCCAACACAGATGTGCTAACTAACTCTGAGCAAAGGAGTGTGGGGGGAGTGTGGGGAGAGCGTGGGGCCCCTCAGTATTAGGACGTGTTGCCTGATACTGAGGGGCCCCACACATCCTGTCCATACCACCTGCCAGGAGTTGCCCATGTGACTGTCAGGTTTGATGGATAGAACCATTGACCGTATGCTGGAACATACCATACAAGGGTCATTTGAAAGATAGGCCTTTCTTATTGGAGGGTATTTGACTGTGTAATGGCTGGTTTTGACCATTGGCCGCCTCCCTTGTATTCTGGTGTAAGTATTGTGTTCTTTCTGTATTCATTGGTGAGAGAGAGAAAGGAAAGTACTATGGACTGTTAACATCGACGTCTCATGCTGAATAAAGATGGCTCTCCCCTGACTTCTGGCTGCATTACTTTTGTTCATGGATATCACATGTAACAGAAAATAACACCTGTCTCACCTGTCAATTGTCACCTCTCTAATCTTGTTAATCTTTAGGGTGTAGTTTCTGGCATATTGGTGGTGACGTCCAATAAGATCTTCTTCGACCCATGTAAGACTCACCCATTGGTGATGGAGCACGGCTGTGAAGAGTACCTGGTGTCCTGCTCAGTGGACTGTCTGGCCTCCGTCTCCTTCTACTCGGACATTTCTCACGTACACTTCAACTCCTCCATGCACAGGTCAGAGTTCAATGGCTGTGTTGACACGTGATCACTCTGCGGTCCCCTGTGTGTTCTGTCTGCATCTGTCGCATATTCAACGTTAAGCAGCCTGAATATGGCCCTGCTGAACATCCTTCCTGTGGCATCAGCTTCAACATTCGGCAAGAGTTTGTGTCGGGTTTTCCTGTCACTTGCCCGTTCATCATACCAAATTAAATTGGTTCACGAAACATTCTGTAAGTAAAGACAACACAGCCACACCAAATTATGTAGAAAAAAACATATTATTTATTTAAACTCTTCAGGTGGAAAGGAACTAAGAAGACACAGAAAACGTTCTTCAAAACTGGCAAGACACCTCGGCAGAGCGCGAGGCAAAGCAGCAGTAGCCCTCCAAACCACAAGGGGGAGATGGTCCAAACACTGGTGTCTGCCGCAACGTCAGATCTAAGGTCTGCCCTGGGTCTGAGCTTGGACCAGGGGGTCTCTGAGGAGGAGAAGAGCTGTGACATGGCTGAGCCGGAGGGGCAGCTAGAGGGGAAGGATGTGCAGTCAACCGGCACTCTGGGAGTGGCTGTGCTGAGCAGTGCTGCCACCTTTTGCTGTGTAGGACAAGAGGCACCCTGGACAGAGCATGCGGGCGGTGTGCGAACAGAGAATGATTCATCTGTGAGGAATCAGACACCATGTAAGAAAGGAAGTTGATTGGTTTATGTTATTGTTTTATACTTGGCAGAACAGTTTAAGCCATCTTCATGTGTGTTGAATGATGGATGTTATTACATGCCTGGTGCTCTATCTTTAGTTTTTTGTTTTAGCGCATCCTCTTTCACTCTTTCGGAGAATCTCCATTACTTTCCTCTCTAAACTCCTCCAGTGGGTTTTGACAAGGAGACAAAGCAGAGAAGGAATGGGGAGTCAGGGAAATGCAATTACTATTATTTATATTTCTCTTTTCTTCCTTCCCATCTACTGTTCTTTTTTTCTCTCCATTTGTCTTCCTGTTTTTTCCCACACCTCCTCTCCAGGTCCCTCTAGACCTCCTCCTGGGAATTCTGGAGGTCTGATGTTTGTCAGGCTTCGTCTCCGGCATCTCGCTGGGAGGAAGAAGGGATTGGCTGCTGGCCTACAGCTCGGGTCATCCAAATCACTCCCCTGTCGGGACAGCTGGTTCACCTTTTCTCAGGAGAGGTAACCGTCTCTAGTCAGAAACCCCAAAAGGAGATGTGTTTTGAAATGTTTTTTTACATTTAAATGTCAGTTGTTTTGCAGAATCTGTTATCTGGAGGATCTTACTGGTGAATTCATGTTATGATGGCTAGGTCTGAGAACCTCACAACCCAATAGTAGTAACAGTTTACTGAATGAAGGTGCTATCAACAAAGTCAGTGCTAAAATGAAGGAACATTTTGTTTTTTTATGAAATTGACTTATTGGGAAGTTTCTCCTGTCCCCATTTTGAAAAGTATTTTTCCTTAGGTGTCAGGTTTTGTGTAAAAGTTACCGTGTAGGTCAGAATTGTGATTGGGGTTAGCCATTATCGGTAAGCCATTAAGGCTAGGTTAGGTTTAGGCATACGGGTACACTTATTGAGGTTAAGTTTAGGGTTAGGTTAAGGTTTAGAGTTAGGATTTGTCAGAGTAAAATATATTTTTTAAGGGCAATCAACTTTAAGATGGCTAAGTGTCTGTGTGTGTGTGTGTGTGTGTGTGTGTGAGAACGTGGGGTTTTTGCAAAGTTGTTTCATTTTAATATTTACGTTCCACCGACCCGTCTGTGAGCATTAACTCCTAACCCTGATAATGTCTAACATTAAGTTAACCGGTCAGGTTTGTGTGTCAGATAAACATCTTTGTAGTACATCTTTCCTCTTCCTGGTCTTGGTGCCTGTAGTTCAGATGAGCTCTATGCCTACCTGAGCCACTGGAGACCTGACCTCTGCTTACTGGATGGAGGGTCAGAGGAAGAGGGCGACGAAGAGGAATTTGTACTAGTCGATGACGGACTGGCAAATCAGGAGGAGGAGGAAGAGGAGGAAGAAGAGGTGTCCAAGCAGCGAGGGCGCACTGGGGAGGACTGGGAGGTGAGTCATCGACGAGCCATAAAGAAGTTCCAAGATGAAGACCGTCATCATCGCAGGGGTCATGGGTCATCAACAGGCCCACCAGCAATATTATAATCATCACTTGTTTTAAAATGGATCACTTGTCTGAGTGTGATGTTTATGGGTTTACAGACAGTAAATGTATCCTGTCTTACAGCTGGTGTCCGTGGAAGATGGAAGCAGCAAACTGCCTTTGGTCATGGACAAGGAGCCAGAGGGATTGTGTGAAATTGTGTCTCAGAGTCACATCTTGGACGAGTCACTTGTCAGAGAGGTGAGTGTGAGCAACACATTACCATTATAAACATTCCATTTACATTAGGTCATCATTCAGAAATGTCTCCAGAGTGACGGATGGTTAGTGGAACGTTAGAAAACCATCCTGGCACACCCAAATCTACAATGGAAGATCACACACTATTTACAGGCCAGTCTTAGATCACAAAAATGAATCATTAATTAAAATAACTTCCCACTGCTTCCAGTTTCATTCCATTCAATTCATTACAGGTAGTGTTAAAGTGCCTCTGTTAAGTCACTACTTCACTGGCTGGAGTTAATTTTAAACCCAGACACTTGAATACGTTAGCTCTTATACACTGCCTGTCAGCTGTCCATTTATCCTTTTTTTCTGTCATTCTTAACAATTAATTTTCAGCACATCTTAATCTTGCTGTGTTTTCTGTGTGCACCTATTTTCCCCACCTCTCACTCTTCCGCTTCCCTCTCTTCCTCAACTCTTCCGCTTCTCTCTCTTCCTCAACCCGTCCGTTGGTTTTCAGATCTCGGCGGCTCTACCGGCCAGGACCGTGGGTCACGCGTGGCGTCTCTCCTACAGCACGTCTCGCCACGGCTTCAGCCTCAAGTCCCTCTACCGGAAGCTGAGAGGCAGCGACTCCCCGGTCCTCATGGTCATCAAGGACTCACTCAACCAAGTGAATGCTCACAGTCCTAATGTCGTGTTCAAGTCAGCCACGACCCAAATGTTCCAAACCCAGCCTGAGCAATGTGGACATCTGTTTCAGATGTTAGCAGTTGAACGCCAGTAGCATGTAGCGCAGAACCTCTGCTTTTTACATTTAATCTGCACCTTTAACATTGATGCACACTGGTCCGGACAGTGGTGGAGTTGGTTTGAACAGCACACTGATTTGCCTGGACCTACAGCCCACTGTATAAGGCTGGTGTCGTTTGGTTGTCCCTCATGTTCTCTAAAGTATGTTTGTTCCTCTGGGATCCAGGTTTTTGGGAGCTTTCTCTCTCACCCACTGAGGCCGAGCGAGACATTCTACGGAACAGGAGAGACGTTCCTCTTCATGCTGCGTCCTCGCTTCAAGGTCAGACAAGAGACGCGCACAGACACACACAGACACACAGACGCACACAGACACACACACACACACACACACACTGGATTCTTGTGTTGCTAATGTAAGTGAAAAGTGGATCATCTTTCAGGGGCCAGTCTTTCTGTCTTAATACCACACACGTTTGTTATTCATATCCAAGTCTGTACCAACCTCACGTTGATGAATGCTCTGGGTTAAGGAAGGTCACTTTCCACTTTTAATCACTGAAAATGTGTAAAAACTCATTGCTGTCAACAGTAAGCCCCTCTGTCAGTCCACCGGGTCGGCACCACAGAAAGGACTGTCATATAACTAATGTGTCATTTAGGTTTAGACCTGGAGTTTATCATCGGTTCTTGTTAACTCCCACAGTGCTTCAGGTGGACTGGAGAAAACTCTTTTTTCATAAAGGGAGACCTCGACTCTTTTGCTATTGGAGGAGGAAGGTAGGGCCACTTCCAGTCCAACCTGTTTAAATATTACCTTATTTGTTTCTGGATGCCAATTTTCTTTGTGTTTGATTGGTGGCACAGGTATGTGTCAATATGTTTTGAAGAACGCTTGGCTTTAAAACATTTCCTGACACAATTTGGTCAATAAGACCACACAACAACAAAAAAGGCCGCCAGCAGCCTGTGGGCCTGACAGTGAAGAGCACTGCTAAAACATTGACCAAGGAACTGCGTCTCTCTCCTGTCCCTTTCTTTCTCTGCTGCAGTGGTCACTTTGGGCTGTGGCTGGATGAGACGCTGTACCAGGGCCGGAGTAGTCCCTGTTACACCTTCAACAACTGTTGCCTGTCGGAAAGGGATGACTTCCACGTCATCGAGCTGGAGGTGTGGACGTTCTGGTGACCTGCCTTCTTCAACTCACCTTGCCTGGCAACACCCTCCCTGACTGTGCAGTGACGGCACTGAAAAGGATGCTAGAATACCGTTGGATAACGCTAGAATACTGTTGGATAATGCTAGAATACCATTGGATAACTCTAGAACCTGTCTTTTCCGGAACAATGACTAAACATTCTTTACGTGATGGTTTCAACTTGATTCTGTGATTTTGCGCTGCAACCTTGACCTGGTAATAATACAAACCTCACCTCTGAAGGTGGACCAAACACTTGGATCGTCATCTGAAGGCCTGCTAGCATGTGCAAGTCTGCATTTCCACACAGCACAGCTTTGCTGTGTTGTTCTACACCATCTTGTTTTTGCCTCCTATGAAATGTAGATATAAAGGTGGCATCCAACATTTTGTTAAATGGAGGAGTTGAAACAGATATGGGCTCATTATACCCCTCATTAGCTATGGACCAAATACTATGAACTGGTGTAAATTCAGTGAATGTGAAGAGGGCTTGTGGAAGCCGTCTAAACCGCATCAAGTTATCACTAACACCTGCAGGTAGATCTTACTAACTAGAAGTAGACCAATGTTCTGAAAAAGTACAACACAAATTGACAAAATCCGCCAAATGTGAAAATACGGCTATAATTTTTATGTGTATTTCTGAGACTTCAGAAGGACAATCAAGACATTGCAATGATTCATTTTTATTTAGCATCTTCAGTTAGGTCTACATCACATAGCTTAACCAAACACGGGTTAAGAGACAAACTTTTAAAAATCATCCATCCACACATGGTAAAGGTAAGCAAAAGGCATGAGTGGGTGTGGTAGATGACCAATATACCACGGCTAAGAGCTGTTCTTGGTCCAGAGGGCCTGGACACCGTGCTCAGCTGTGTTACCTTGGCGATATGCCTCAAGCCCCCCTTAGAAATCCTCTTAATGACACAATTAGAGCAGTAGAAAGTGATGTGATCTCATACCACAGCTCTAAGCCAATCAACATTCAGTCTTCAAACCACCTTGTTTATAATCTGATTGGCTGAGTTATGATCTCATAGACCAACAAGATATACACATCTAAAATATTTGGTCTTAGTAGAAAACTATTTCACACAGTCACCATACTGCTTAGTTATTTTTGGTTTCCATGACCACTGTTGGAAAGTTGAAGGAGAAACGGATGAGGTGTGGTCGGCGTTAGCATTAGCAATGACATCAAGTCTTGCCCAGGCAACTTCAGACTTTCAGGCAAGGCCATCACAAACTGCTGAAACTTTACAGAGAACACCTACACCCGTGCTCCATCTCCTGCAACAGCAGATGACTTAAAAACAAATGTGGTTCTTGACCTATTGCAAAATATAGCAATATTAAAACAAATATAAAATGCGATATGCTGCCATACACTTGTTTTGCAATGAAAATGTACTTATAGTATAATATTGAGTAAAATAAATCAAATGTAATGACTTCAAAGTGAATGAGTTGGCTAGTTGCAGAGACCAAAGCATTGCTGGGCACTGTTCTAACCCTGATCACTGTCGGTTGTTTCAAATAATTGCTAAAAGCTAATTATCATATGGAATGAGATGACAAGTACTGAAAAGAGTATCGAGTTACATTATTAAAAAATACATTTGTAAAGGCATCGGTATGTCTTCAGAACAACGCATTTTCCTGGAGGTTGTTTTAATACTGATAATGTTGGATGTAAATGAAACTACATCAGCTGCCAGTACTGTAGAAATAAGATCCCTAAATTAAAGTAAGAAGTTAAACTCTCTCTGACAATTATCCTTCAAAAGAAAGGATTTTAAATTCTAGACACTCACAGAAACACTCGTTTTACTGTCCCACATAGTCCTTGGCTTTCTCTAACCCCTCTTTGAGGAAGCTGATGTACGTAGCAGTGGAGGGATCCTCAAATCCCCCAGAGAAGCTAAATGTAGCGGGTTCCTCGTCAGGCTTCATGGATGTTTCATCCAAGAAGTAGTTGGCATTTATGTGATGGACCTACAATAATTAGAGAGGAATTTGTGATTAAAGAGATTAAACTTATTCACAAAACCTTAAAGAGATATGTTTCTTTCAATCATACTTGAGTCTGGCACAATTACATTTTCATGATGAAACTGAGTTTAAATTATTTAAGGGCTACCCTAACTCACCCCTGGCCAGAAACAACAAAGACAAGTATCACCTTAAAGATGGAACTAAGAACCTACGATAGTGCCATTTGGCAGTGCCACCATCATCTCCACTGGAAAGCTGTACTTCTCCAGGTGTAAACGGGCCCTCTGACTCTCAACCGGATTCTGTTCATTAACCTGAAGGGAGACGACATAGAATAGATTATTAATACAATGTAACACCTAACAGACAACGTAAGAACACACCAGATGGTGTAGAGTATGTGTTTCTATGGGCAACAGGTTCTCAGGCATGGTCACCCAGAGAAAATTCCATTATTGCTGTAATAAAAGTTACCAACCCAACGGAACATTAAAAATATTTGTACTTGACAATTTTCAATAGATTTCCTTAACCAATTTTACTTGTTGCTTTCGATGAAACAAACATTTAAATACAGAAAGATGAAAATACACAGCACAAATCACACATTGGGTCTCGATTAATGAAATAAATTAAAGATCCAAATATTTAATGTACATTATGTAATTCATTGAGAACAAAATGACATAACAAGGGTCAATGGAAACCAAATTCACCAAGTGACTAAGGGCTGGATTCAAACTCACACCTAAAATAGAAGTAAACAATTGAAATCACAGGCTGTTCCAACTTGGGTGAATTTCATCACAGCAACTCATAATGTGACTGTAGTGTGTTTGGCCCCCATGTGCCTGTAGCACTCCCAATAACGTCTGGATATGTTCCTGATGAGATGGTGGAGGATGTCCTGGGGGATCTCCTCCTAGACCTGGATCAGAGTGTCAGTGAGTTCCTGGACAGTCTGTGTTGCTACATGTTGCATTGGATACATAATGTCCCAGAGGATCTCTACTGGATTCAGGTCTGGGGAACGTGAGGGCCAGTCAATGCTATCAGTGACTTGGTCATCTAGAAACAGCCTACGAACTCGGGCCATATGAGGACAGACATGGTCCTGCACCAGGAGGAACCCAGGGCCCACTAACGATGGTTCTGGCCAGGTGACACTGAATCACAATCTCTTAACTGGACAGATTGATTCCCTGAAGTTTAATTGACTTGGTGTTATACTCTGGTGATTACATGTTCCCTTAATTATTTTGAGCAGTATATTTAATGTATCTAAAATGTGTAGTACGTTAATGAATGGTTTTCGTTGTATTACCCCATTCAAATATACCATAGCGTTCAGCCAATCAGCACCCTGAAGCTAAGTTGAAACATGACTGAGTTAGTTATGCACATTATGTCCAGAGAGGATGAGATCGTTGTGGCTTGTCTTGGGTCACATCTCAAGGCAGGCTCATCTAAATGGCTGAAAGGAAATTAAATAAAACACAGGGTTTCCACTGTTTGACACCTTTCTGTCTGTTCCAGTACAACGAGCCTGTTCTGATACATCTGGCCCGCCAGCCCCCGCTGGTCTGAAACACAGGGGCAACCTACCTGCATGTCCTCCAGTTCTTTGACCAGGGACCAGCTGCTTATGAAACTCTGGTTGAGCAGGGCCAAGACGGGCGAACTTTCCAGGACAGTCTCCCGGAGAGTCCGCCCTGAACCTGTGTCGATTCGTTTGGAAGTGGACAAAAATGAAGATTACATACACATCTAAACCTTCGTAATATTCAGTGCTTGAAATGTTAGAATTTTCTTTTACAGGTTGTTTTTTTGAGTCCCCCACGAGATGGCACTCCTTGACCTTAGGGCCAGCATTTACTTTAAAACACCGTATATTTCCCAGGTTCTCCTTAAGTTTATCACCCACTCCCCAGGTGACCCCAACAAATATGCCAAGGGAGCAGCCACCTCAGCAGGACTGGTCGTCCAGTGCTCCCCAAAGCAGGATGGAGTGCACCAGCTTGTTCTCCGCCTGTGCTCGCTCAAACGCCTCAGAGAAGGGCAGGTATGGCACCTGTGGACGGTGGAAGAAGACATGGTGCCATGATGGTTGTTGATTTACACCCATTACCAAGGTCAAGAGTCTATCGACTTATCTATCAACATATTTTTGAGTGAGCCTGGATTCCCAATTCGGACCAAATTTCGAAGATAACTAGAATAAGTCTCAAGACAAAACTGGCATATAAAGACACACCTTCTTAAATGGGTAGAAGGTGACTTCGAGGCGACGAGCAGCGTCCTCTCGGCTGATCTCAGATGTCCAGTGGATGTCCTCAAAGACAAACTGGACCGGGTCGCTGCCTCCCCCTCTGCTGTCGACTATGTTCCCCTCCTCGTCCTGGATGAAGGAGGGCGTGGACGGGCCTGTGGCCTGCAGCTCCATCTGGGGATTCACATCACGTAGCTTGTACTCACACACCTCAAGGCCACAACAAATATACTAAATCGAATGTAGCCGTGTCGTTGCACCTCATGGCATAGTATAGCACCGTCACAGGTCAGGATCCTACCTGTGGCAGGTATCCAATATCCACCTCCATGTTACTGCTCTCACTGGATCCGTAGAGCCACTCCATGTCTACATTCAGGCTCCTGTGAGACCAGGGGAATTCAGTGACTGCAATCTGACAGACATAGCTCACAGATCAATAGCATCCTAAAGGTATCCTCTAACTGAATAACCAACACAGCCTGCAAACTGTAGAGCCAAAGACGATCAAAGATCATACGCCCTGACCTGTCGTTGGGGACGTAGAGGTGGAAATTCCGAACGTGAGAAGAGTCCCGGGAGATGATGATGTTGCCTGTGAACTGGCCCGGGGTGAACCAGAAGGGAAAATCTGGGACCTCGTTGAGCTGAAACTCTGCATGAATCCTGCGGATGTACAGGGGCCGTGACATTTGAATGAAGCAGAATCTCAGCATAAACTAGGCTTAATGAAGAATCCCAGTCCTCTCACCTGAAGACAACGTCCACATAGAAGTCACTGATGGCTCGGATGCAGGCCACGGTTCCCTGAGGGGCGAAGCGGGACTTGATGAACGGCCGTGGGTGAAACATGCTCAGCAGTGAGTTAATGAGAACCTGTCAGGAGACAAAAACCGCCACTGCTGACTGTGCCTTTCGATGAAACGAACACGCCTGCATCACGGACCGGTTTCACGGACACAGATTACGTCTGTGAAACCGGACCCGAGTCCTTGAGGGAAGAACGTGTTGTAGACAGTTGAAGAAAGTCAAACTGCGAGTGTGCGGGACAGTACCTCTTTGCCTCTTGGGGCAGGTGGGTGGTAACGGTTGTTAGGCAGGTAACCGGAGAAGATGTTGAGCTCGCTCGGAATGACCCACCAGGTATCCCCAACCATCCCTTTGTTTTTGGGGGGCAGGAAGGCCCTGAACTGGATGGCTGAGAAGGACATGGAGGGTACCGAAGGACTCTTCCAGGCGCGAAGTCCACTTAGAGAACTATGGGTAACCTGGTGGGATGAAGAGGTACTGTGATAAGTGGGACTTCCTCTTCTAAGCATTATACTGTCTACTTGAAATTGCAATATCCTTTTTCCATTTCCGCATGTCCTCAAACTGAAGTTTTTCATCAAAATCAGAAAAATATATATAAAGGCTATGGTGTAATCTATTCATGGGTGGCTCAAAGCACTTGAGAAAGCAGGTCACATTACCCCCAGGAAGCCATCTTTGCTCTTCGTCATTGTGTCAAGATTCAGAGGCTTCATCTTGGCCTCCAGGGTTAGGGTCTCTCCATTAGGATCGTGGGTCAATTCCTCCTCAAAATCAGCTGGAGGAGTGATCCCTGCAGGAAGGGGGGGGGGGTCACCAATCAGTGATGTTTTGTGATTGGGTGTTTGAATTAATGTGTGGTATAATTGATAAGAGCAGAACAGAATACTGATGAGGAACCTGTGAGTTTCTCCACGATGGGTTTGAACTCTTCAGGGCTGAGATACAGGTCATGGTCGGTGTCCAATGAGGAGAACACAAAGAGGCCCTCAGTTCCAAGAGCTTTTACGGCAACTTCCTGTTGGGGGGGACAATATAAACTGCCCCTGAATCTTTTGTCATTTCTCATGCTGCAGTGACAATGGAAAGCATGCCTCAAACAACAAGTCAGGAATGGATCAGAGAACATCTTAACCTCAACGGTTTTGCAAAAAAACAAGATTTGGGATGAATACATATTACAAAGAGACAGATGTATCACTAATGTTCTTCACAAAAAGGTATGCCCGACAGCAAGCACGGAAGGGAAGTCGGGTGCTGCTTGAATTAATACTTTTAGGTCATTAAATAGCTTGGTTGTAAAAAAAGAGAGAGACTGCGTGCCCTCTGATGTTAGCTCAATGGAGGGAGGGAGAGACGAACGTGAACAAGTTGTGAGCCTTCAACAAATACCGCTGTAAGTGGGGGTTGAGAGTATGTTACCAGCTGTGGCAGACACACAACCCCCTAATAAAACGACATGGGTACGAAAAATACTGCGAGGGTGGAAGTGTGGCATCCTACAAAAACCACGGTTTTTGTTACAACTGTTACATTTTAAAAATCTTCCCAGAAACGTATACATTTCCACTGATTTGAACTGTGAATATTTCAAAGGTTAAAGATGATAACAGATTTTCATGATAAGCTCAAGACTTGTTACTGCTAAATATCTCTGCAATAATTGCCAGCGTCTATTCTAGTCAAACATTTAATTCCACTATGGTTAAGATACCACCGACACATTTACTGATTATGCCTGCAACCTTAATGATATTTTAATTACTAAAACAAAAATGTCAGTTACTTACATTACGTTTTAGAAGTTGCGAATCCTGATAATATTTATAACTAATGGCAATAAGAGGAACTATAAATAGCATAAGCAATGCTGACAGTGCTCTAGTTATCAAAGACCGCTTGGAAGACCCAGATGCCAGCCGTTCCCCGCCTGGAGATACGTCCAGACTCGCATCCTCCCCGGGAGAAGAATTATTGACCACGGGGATTCTTTTATCCACGTCCGCGGCCATCCTTGTTTTCTCCCCTTCAGCTAAAGGCGGACATGGTTTCTATCAGGAATTATCTTTACACGTCTGAAAAATATCCACCAATAACGGTTGAAATGTACTCGACAATTAGATGAGACCTCCGCGCCTTTCCACTCGCTTTTGTTGCCAGAGCAGTAAACGCAGGGAGAATTTCTTTCTGATTTCCTACATCCAATCCATTCCCAGATAGACACCGATGGAGTGAGACAGCCCTTAAAGGGACAGTGTACTATTTTGTTATTCGCCCAGCAGAATCCCGCTGGAACGTCGAACTGGCGTTCTGATGTTTTCTGTAAAATCGGATTTTGCTTCAACAACACTCACAATAATATATAAACGCCTTGTACAACATTTTCGATAATTTTACTGAGTTGCAGATCGTGTATGGAAATCAATAAAATAAACCTATTAGGTCCAATGGATTTCACTTCAGCGAAATAAGCTGTTCGTGCATATGGAAGGATTCTGGGACCTTTTGTTTCAGCTCAGGACTCGTGGGAACCTTTAAACATAACACTGCTGCGCCGAAAAAAATCAAAGCCACATGATACCACCATAGACATAGTGTATACCTCATTGAAATATGAGACGATAGAGGCATCATAAATGCCAACGCGGTTCTGATTGCATTTACCTGTAAATGCAGCAGCGCCGTGGAGAAGTCGCCGCCTCTGAGTACAGCTGCTAGGTCATTATAGTTAGGTGAGCGAATCCCGGTCGGGGCAAATCGAAAATTACAGCCCTTTATGTACACAGTCCCCCATAACTCAGGCCACCAAATGTATTACTTGTGCAATATTTCATTGCATATCACTGATATACCATACCTAAGCTGAATTCTGCCACCACAACATGTTGATCCCATCTGAAACTAAGAATATTTTCTGTTGATGCTGTGCCAGGTATGTACAGCAGCTGTCTCCAGTTGGCAGTTATTTTTGCTTTAAACCTCTTTTGCAAATGTTATGACAAAAAGGCATACAGAACTGTATTTCAATCTGGAGATTTCAAAACCGTTCCTAATTTGTTTCAGAAATAACTCCCTAGTTGCTACAGCAGTGTGTCTGGAGTCACGTTTCCGTACATTCATTCATTGTCAACCACTTATCCTGCGTACAGGGTCACGGGGTGCTGGAGCCAATCCCAGCTGACATCGGGCAAAAGGCGGGGTACACCCAGGACAGGCCACCAGTCCATCACAGGGCCACACACAGACAAACAACCAGTCACACTCACATCCACACCTAAGGACAATGTAGGGTCACCAATCAACCTAGTCAACATGTCCTTTGGGCGGTTGGAGGAAGCCGGAGCACTAGGAGAGAACCCACACAGACATGGGGAGAACATGCAAACTACACACAGAAAGGCCGGGGCAACCGGGGGTTTGAACCCACAACCTTCTTGCTGTGAGGCGACAGTGCTAACCACTGCATTGCCGCACCGCCACGTTTCTGTAGATTTCATAATGATTCTGCTACATCAATGACAAGCCAGTTTAACGGCAGTCGCACAGAAGTCATACCCCAAGGTATCACATAAGGTGTGAAAAATAATTAAATTGCAATTAATGATAGTGATTTCCAATCATTTTCGTGTACAAAGCCAAAGGGAAGAAATATAGTGGGCCAATTCTGATGGAGGTCACTGTATATTAAATGTTGATCGTAAACTCAGAGCTTCAGTATATGCAGTGTTCTCAAATTGCTCAGGCATTTTGAGAAGTATTATAACACACATTGTTACCAGCCTCCTCCAAGCATGAGAAAATTGTAAATCTGACTGATACAGAACACACTTTAAACTGGACCATCACTCAAATTCCTTTCATTTTATGATTGTTTGTGTAAACGATTTCACATTTCACAACACACACATGAAATATTTCCACAGAAATATACATATGTACATCATAGCAGAATGCAATCATGCAAACCAATGTCCATAGTTGTGAATCATCAAAAAGTAGTGAGTTCTTGAACCCTGGGTAAATGTGATCGCCAAAAGAAAGGCATTCCACATTCAGTCCATATCCTCTTCGATAGGCTGTGTTTTCACTTCAACCGTTTTGTGGGGTATGTAGGATCCCATGCCTGCAGCTCTGTCCGCTTCTGCCTGAGAGTACGGTTCATCCTTCAACAGCTTAATCCTGATCAGTGTGGGAGACAGAAAAGAAATGTCACCGCTCAGTTATCAAAAGTAAACCTACAAGGCCACCTACATAGATGTGAAACTAGGATTACTGGAGTAGAGATATACATCACAGAGCCTGTATTCCATGAATCTAGCAGTGTTTGCTCCTGGTCTGATTCATTAGATTGAAGATGCAGATTTGTTCAACATAGCACATGTTCATCTGAAAGTTCCGAAACGTTGCGGAACGCGACCCAAGATGACTGCCTCAAAAGCAAATGGGTGGGGATCTTACCGTTTTTTGTGACCTTTGGTTTTAAAGTGTTCCTTCAGGGCTTTTGCGTCAACAAAATACCGTCTGTAAACCAAACAAATGCGTGTTAAATTAGTTTAGTTGCCATTTATTTTCAGTTAACCTTTCGGGATTGGAGACCAGTAAGAAGCTTACGCGCAATGTAAACAGTAGTGTTGCGCACAACCAGCGACATCGTAGTCCACCTCCTGTTTCAGCAGCTTGGCTGCAGCTGACGGCTTCATGTCGGCGTGAATTTCGTCCAAGTGTTTCGTGTAACGTTTCGTCTTCCATGTCTTTCCAATACTCTTTTTCCTAGTACTGTTGTGGTTTCCGATCTGTTTAGATTTACCCATGGTGGTGCTGTGTAGTCTAAGAAATAATGACAAAGTTAATTACTATGTAAACAGACAAATACTTGTCCACACAACTTAGAAAGGCTGGCTTGAATTTCTTTTTCTGGTACTACGTAGTATTTCACTTAATGATAAATAGCTAGCTACCGCTACAGGACTATATTTCTTTTGATTCAAACGAGAAACAAAATGTTCCAGCTATTTTATTAACGCCTTTCAGTTACAAATTATTTCAAGACATGACTGAAGTATAAACCTGGTAACGACGATGCCCTTTAAATTCGTTTTCTTCAATGTGCGTTTTTGGTTTTGCTAGCTCGCTTGTTAAACACGTGTTGGTAGACAGAAACAATTCCGGGTCAATGTTTGTGCCGTGTTCATGTGGCATCGAAAATATGGAATTACAACCTTGTACTAGGAAAAACTGATATGCTAAAATCTCACGTCATGCCTGCTAAAATGGAAAAAATATATCCATGATTTAAATATATTTGTATAAAAACTGTCTAAATATACTTCCTTGATTAATAGTATGTGTTTGTGATGGTGGCTTTCCACCAACACATGGCATTTTAAGCACAATACTCCATGTTTGGATCTTGCGTGTGATTAGACCCCACAATCCTGGCATTTCGAGCACAATACTCTATAAACAACTCCCAAGCAGGTTCATGACTATCAAAGATAGTGACATGTCCTCCGAGACAAATCTCTACAAGCTTTTCTGCTCATTATCACACTACTCATTAAACCAGGAAGATGTCATAGGCACACACACACATTTAACATTTCTCACCAGTCTGCAACATCATCCCGTTCGGTAAAGGAAGACGAGGAGGAGAAAATTCAAAGCACTATTTCTGGTGTAAACCTAACACTGCCCGTTTCTACCATATGGTGGCGGCAGCATCAGGCTGTGGGGATGATTCTCATCCACAGGGACTGGGAACCTTGATCAAATTGAAGGAAGGATGGATGGAGCAACATACAGAGAAATATATGTATTTAGAGTTTCATTGATTTTTTGGGAGGAAGTTCAACTTTCATCAGGAAAATGATCCCAAACAAAAGGGCCAAAGCAGCACTGGTGAAGCTCAAGACAAAAGGGGCAATGTCTGATACAGACCCAGTCACAGTTACGATCTCAATCCCATTAAGAATATATAGCACTGTTTGCATATTGTAGGCTACAAGTATCATTTAACAAACCTCAGCCTGGAGCAAAGGTACCAAAAAGAATGGGCCAAGATCACCACAAGGTGGCAATGGAGACACTTTGGGGATATCTGGTACATACTAACCAAAGACTAATAGTTGTAATTCCAGAGAAAGGATGCTCTACCAAATATGCGTGGGGGAATATTATGCCTGGTTGTCATACCATCCACCATTCACTACTTTTCGCAGGTAACCTGTGCTAATCTGACATCTGTTATGATCTACCACAGTGCTGCCCTCTACAGGCCATTCCTCTTTTTTCTTTTTGCTACTGCTTGCTATTGTCCCATTACCCATCCATTCATACAACTTACGTGTGCTAACAGTTACTAACGTCTGCATCATATTCACAATGTTGGTTCTTTCTAGACCATCCCCATCTCTACCAAAATAAAGTTATATTTTTACACAACTCGGAAACAAGCATATCTCTGACTGGAGTTAGGAATCATTAATCCCAAGGTCCCTATCACAGTTTTTATATAGCAAGTGAGATGTAAAAGCGTATTTTGTTTTTGCTTTTACTTTGCCCATAAACAATAAATGCACTAGGGGCTGTGGTATATGGCCATTATAAGCGTTTTTTTTCAGTATAGTGTTCTTGGTACACACAATGTACCACAAGTCACGGAGATACGTTATTGCTATTATGAATCGGCTACTAACACAAATAGAGCAGTAAAAGTGGTTTCAAGTGTCGACCCAACCGCTTTATAATAAATTGAGTTAATAAAGTAAGAGCACAATTTCAATCATACAAAAACACGTTGAAAATGTTCGGATGAAATGCTGGTTTCGTTTTCCACGCACATGTTGACCGCCTGACGTAACTTAAAGGATAATATTCATTTATAATCAGTTAAATGCAAAATTCAACATCATAAACCTCTCTTACTAGGAGTTTCGAACACTCATTTGTTTACAAACATGATGGCTGAATGTTCATGGTTGACAGGAAATTATCTTGTGAAGTCGTAAATACCAAGGGGATGCATTCAAGTGCTTTGGACTCGTTGAGAAACGTTGATTGGATAATACCATCCTCCTACTTGGTTGTTCCAACCCGGGCACGTACGCTACACATTGTTAGTTTATCCCGCTTCATTGAACAAATGATATCATGTTATGCCTTGTAAACAACGTCTGTATCAGCTAGGAAATGTAGTAGTGTTGTCGTTCTGTAAACTACCTAACGAAAGGTATTTCACAATTGGTACGTTTCCCGAATAGTTGGACTACTCTGCATCATTGCATGGCCTGGGAGTGCTGTTGAAACGTTTGGGGTATTTTGTCAACAATATGTCATTGAATTTTTCTAGAATTATACTAGTTTACGATACATGAATCCTGTGACAGAAAAGAGAATTTGTGGTGCATCAAAATCTCACTACATGGAGAAGTGGTGAGTGCAAGCGAATCACATGACGGGATGCATACGCGCGGTGGCGGGGAGTGAAGATGGCGGACAGCGATGTAGAACCAGAGCTCGACTGGAGTAGTCGACCAACCAACATTGTCGAGGACACTCTTATCGCCATGGAATGCTTGCTGACCACCCTGAGGGCGCTCGAAGCAACGCTCAGGCTTCAAGACATTTCTGAAATATCATCCACTGAATATTGCGACAACTTCTGCCAGGTAGGCACCGTGCATTGGAAAACTGAAACGAAATTGAATGTTTTTCGCATAGTTAGCTAGCTAGGTAGCTTAATAACGATATCGGCTGTACGTCGTTGTACCAGCGGCAATGGACTTACCTCGTACCCTTACCAGGACAACCTGATCATCTTCATTTATACTTGTGCATAGTAAGGCATTGAAGCCAGGTAGCACAGGTGCATAACAACCCTTAATGCTGTACAAAAGAGTCTACGTGCTATCAACAGTCAGTGGTGCTAACTAGCTAACGTTAGCAATGTTGTCATGGTTGTTGTGCAAGCTTGTCAGACTGTGCTGCAGAACGACAACTAACTAGGCTTGTAAAATATCTTGGTGCTGTGTCGTATTGCAATGCACCCCGCTCTTTTATTTAGCTGATACTTCTATTATTTGTAAGTAACGTAAGTTGTGGGGTGTGGCGGTACGTTTTGTTTGGGACTTGCTGGCATGCATGTGAATAGGCCTGGCTGCAGTGCAAGTGTTTCTGATCACTTTCAATTAATTATCTTACCTTTCTTGAGCTTTTATTAGCTAACGTATTTTGTTGACAGTAGGTCTTGTTTCAATAGGGTTTCTCTATACAGTCTAATTTGATAACTTAACTCGATACAAAACATGCAATTCAACTACTTAATGTCAACAACGTGGTTCAACCACGTTCTTTAAAAAACATCACTAACGCAACTTGCAGTTAAGAGTAAGTTGTGGGTCATGCAATAGATAATTCCAAAATAAGACTTGATTTAATTTTTTGAAGTGTGCAGTGGTTACACTTTGCTACGTTTTCCCTTTTTTTGCAGGATTGGTTGAAATTATTTGAACTAAAACCACAGCTGGAATTGGAAAAATAATTGGGTGTTAATTATACCCATGCTGGTTTACAGGCTTGAGCTCATTTTCTGTATGAGCAAGTCTCATATTTAGATCAAGTAGGTTAAATTTAGCCACCCCTCCCACCCACTGTAATGACTGTAGAGACATGCACAAAGCACAACGGTGTCTCTTGGCAAGAGGGGCTTTGGGGAAATATTGATGAAGTGCCAGACTGCGAGGGACCACCACTCTCAAGGTACACCTTGTCTTTGAGCTGTCAGATACAACCGGTCATCCCTCGGGCCTAATCAAGGTAAAGGAGTGTGAGCTGGGATCAATCAGACAGGAGCCTTTACCAAAAATCTGTCTCCGTTTTTGTACCCCTGTTTGTCAATCTTTCTTTGGAAACCCATTGAGGATTTGAGCTACAGGAAAATAAGATGCTTTCTCTGAAGTGCTTTCCCACACTGAGTATTGTCACACCTCCCAGGTAGACCAATTAACAGGGACATATGGTGCTGCCCTTTATGCAACCAACAGAATTCTCACACTTGTTTCGTATTGTTTTATTCTTTCCAATCTGATCGGGCCATACCTGTGTTCCATACCTGTGTTCCATACCTGTGTTCCATAATGCACCAGAGTCCCTACAGAACCAGTCATAGAAGGACTAGATTTATTTTATATTGCCATACAGAACCATTGATAAGAACAGATTTACAGAGGAATGTAAAACTTTCCCTCTTACTTGCATAGTTTGGCAAGTTGGCCTAAAATCAAAGCACCACTTCTGACGGCCTGGGCATTTCATAAATGCATTGATTTAAAACAAGCAAGATATTTCATCCAATGTATTTAGAGGAATGGCTGGTCTTATGTATTTGTGGTGTTGTTTTTAACCGATCATTTGTCTTCATGTTCACCCTGTTTTACAGAGGACAAGATTTATCAGATTTGTGTTTCATTCACATTATTGACCAGAGGAACTGGGAACTCAACACTAAACTGGATTGCAATCTCTAAATGGTCATGTTGTGTGAAAGCCATACAGGCTGAATTATTAATCCTGTCAGTAAATGCAACATCCTACAACAAATATCCAGTGCTGGGCCTGTTGGCTCAGCCGCTAACTTAATGTGCACCGATTCACTGCAAAGGGCGCGTTTCACTTGGCTCTGCATTGTGGATGCATGAACACCATCTACGACAACCATCGCCATCAATAAAGTGGTGCCATGAACTGTTTTCTGAGTTACGAAATAATGTGTTTACTAACCGGAGGCTATGATGCCTCTGTAACTAGAATCCCAGTAGTGGCTTTTAAATCTGTTTTCATTTTGAACCACGGTCATGTTTGTGCTAATGAGAAGGTATTTCTGTAGTCCAAGAGTCCAATAGAGACGTGTCGTGAACCTAATGGCAGCTCCCAGGCCGTTTTCTGGAGCGACTTGCGAAGCAGTCCTGAAAGGCATTGTGCTTTCCTGTGTTCCACCAGACGTTTTAGACACCACTGGATCACAGCTTCTCCCTGATCATGCAGACACAGGCCAACCCTGGCTCAGTCAATGCTGGCTGCCGCAAATGAACCTATTGCAATAACACACATTGTTTTGCCTGTCATTGCTCGTGTCGGTGTGCTGAATTTGGTCGTGAGCTGTTGGTGAAAAACCGGCTTGTGTTTGGGTAATCCCCCAAAATATTGCGTGCGACACTGCAAACCAAAACATTGAATGGAGCAATGGTTGGCTGCTGATGGGGATCTTTTAACCCTGAGTCTAATGTGGGCGAGTGTATGGTCTTTAATAACAGACCTGCCACACCGACTGTGCTTTGCAGGCCAATGAGATTCATCGCCATGAGGTGCACAGATTCTGAATGAGCTGTCTGGGGATTTGTGGTTGCCATAGTTTGAAGCTGAGTGAGTGTTTTTGGCGTAAACTGAAATGTAGTGTCCTGCTATTTTAAGGGACATTGTGCAGTGTTCTTACTAGAAAAACACACCAAACTGATCTACTTTAGCACTTTGCGGTTTGCCCGGGCTAATTAACTGCTACCGATACTGCAGTCAGTCCAGTCCTAATTACTTTAGCCAAACTTTCTCCGGATGGGAAAGTGTCTCAGAAGGGCATCATTTGGATCCATTCTTTGTGTTTCATATGAGATGGCAGCAACCCTCGACATTGATCTAGTAATTGCAGATTCCTCTGGACGGAATTATTCTGAAACACAATGTTTTAACCAATTTTATTGAGCTAATTAAAAAATATATTTTACCATTTTTATTGATGGAAAATGTGGTGCGGAACCGTGTCCTCACAATAAGGACCTGGTTAGAAGTTGCCGGGGATGAGAGAAGAATGTGCCTGATTGAAAGCAAAAATAAGAGTAGCTTTCATTTTTCTAAGCTGAGGAGTTTGGAGACCCGGGTAGTCCAGACACGGGGTGGGGTGGGGTGGGGGGGGCACAGCTGGCAGCCCCCCCAACCACCAAAAAAGAGAACTTTGCAAAGCTAAATGAATGTTGGCGCCCCCAACAACAAAAGAAAAATGCATCTGTTTTGGTCTCCTTCTGGAAGTTAATTTTGTCAATGTGTTTAACAATTGTTAGTGGAAGAGCTGTTGTTATGGCTACAGCCTTGCTGACTGACAGTTTAAAATGTTTTCTTCTAATTAGGAAGTGTTTTTGTGTTCCTAACCGCTGTCGTCGCTGTGTTTGTAGGCCCTGATGCAGTATGCCGGGAGCAGGAATTCAGTGGAGCATGGCCTCCCCCTCCTGGAGGTTTACTGTCTGTCCATCAACTGCTTTGCTGCTGCCAGGCCTCACCTTACCGCCGACTCGGACAACGTCGCCCTCGTGTTGAAGAGGCTAGCATTGTGAGTCCACTCGGTCACCGCGGCCTCGGTTGGGCTAGCAATCTAATCTAAGCCGTGCCCCCTGTTTCGCTGCTGCACTGTGGACTTTGTCTCGGCCAACCGCTCTCTCCTGTCTTTCCCGCTTTCTCTCCACTTTCAAGCAGAACGTATATTCCAACAGAAAGCTCAAACACCTATGGAAAAACTAATAAAAACATGTCTGAAACCTAAGGTTGTATCAAGTAACTTTTTGGAAAATTGTGCTGCGTAGCAATCAGCATCTTTTCTACTGGCGCTCCAATAATTCGCTTATTTTTAAGTTGCTTTTTGTTTTCTTGGTGCAGCAAGTTGGAAATGGATGACTTCCATTATTGGAACCATCTTTTCTTGAGTCTCACTGTGTCTTCTGGTTTGTTCTCAGGAGCTGTTTTGAGCTGTTGCTATCTGTGCCTGAAAATGAAATCCCCTATGAAGCCTGGGTTCAGTTCCACCGTTCTGTTCAGGTGAGTGACCCGCCATCGCTGCTGCTGGCCTGCTGCACTTGTCGTTGATGAATCCCGTTCGGGTCAGTGACCCAAGCCCCCCTCCTGGAGAATCCGCCTGGCTCTACATGTACGGCCTCATGTGCTGCTGTGGTTCTTAGCCGGTTTGAATTGGCAGTTGTTACACCAGACTGCCTAGTTGCTCGCCGTCGCCATCTTGCGGTATGTTTGGGAACCTGCAAATTTAGTCGTGGTTGTCGGACTTGGTCGCCTCCTACACAACGGTCCTTGTCCTGGATCCTGACATTAGACTGTAGACACAGCCGGCCTGTATTTAGTCCCCCACTGGTCATCTTAACATGCATGTGGCCTAGTGATGGGAAGTTTGACTCCTTACTGACTCAGATGTTTTCAATTTAACTGCTTACTTATTATTGCAGAGTTTGAATCTTTTCGTTCATTTGAATTCGTGATGCCCATAGCCCCCCCTGGGCGAACAAAGAAAAATGAACAATCAGTTGTTAAGCTAATGCTCGATTTGGTCTATGATTTCAACAATGTTTGTCTTTACAATTAAAAATCAAATAATACATTAAATTGTTGTAGGCCTGCCATGCATCCAATAATCTTTTACAAATGTCTTAATAATGTTACTGACTTGATCTATTTCTCTTTGTAAGCGTAAAACTAATAGCGATTGGAAGGAGAGTAGCTACTGGGCCGGAGGTCAGCGTATTCAGCGGTTGGGTGGAGAGTAGCTACTGGGCCGGAGGTCGGCGTATTCAGTGGTTGGGTGGAGAGGAGCATCTGGGCCGGGGGTCTGCGTATTCAGCGGTTGGGTGGAGAGGAGCTACTGGGCCGGGGGTCTGCGTATTCAGCGGTTGGGTGGAGAGTAGCTACTGGGCCGGGGGTCTGCGTATTCAGCGGTTGGGTGGAGAGGAGCTACTGGGCCGGGGGTCTGCGTATTCAGCGGTTGGGTGGAGAGTAGCTACTGGGCCGGAGGTCGGCGTATTCAGCGGTTGGGTACAACTCTGCTGACAGCTGTTTAAAATGGCGCCTGCTATGGGGATGATGTGATGCATGAAGGACTGGTACCTCTTGACGTGACATGATCTACAACCGTGTGTGTGTGTGCCTGGGTTTTACAGGTGGCCCATGATGCTTTGCTGGAGTATGGGAGCACAGACCTGCAAGCCCTGCTTCAGATCACCGGGGAGGGTGGAGCTTGGAGCAACCCGGTCCTCAGCGCCCTTCTCACCGGTCAACCCACAAGCACCGAGGACGGTTAGTATCAACGCCGGGGAGCACATGAGGCCGTCGGCGTTGCAGTCATGAATCTTAACATGTCCTTTATGGATGTCGCAGTCAGCCAATCAACCGGGCACCTGTTGCTCTTGTGACCCCCTGCAGTTGACGCCTACATTGCCTTGGAGGGGGAGGGGTTCATGGAGATGCGTGTGAAGCACCTGGAGAAGGTTGGGGAGGTGGCCAAGGCTGTGGTGCTGGCCAAGGCCTGCGCTGAATGCCCGCTCATCTCCAACCAAACCACCTTCCGGCAGACTTACGTCTCGCTCCTCTGTCTTCTGCTGCCTGGCGAAGAGGCCATAATGGAGGTTTGTCAGTTACGCCTGTGTTTTCCTGTCAGCGCTGTGGCGTTTATCTTTATGGTCATCTAAACAGACGGCTTCTGTGGAATGAAATTGACATTGACGCCTTCGCTCAGTATTGGAGTTTTTAATATGAATGTTGTTGCATTATAAACGATACCGTCCTCAATACTGTGGTCGTATGTCTGATTTGGCTTCATGTGTTTCCTAACCAGATCTCCAGGCTGGACTGTAAGGATGTGCTGGACATAACGTGTAATCTGGAGATGGAGGGGGAGGAGAACACCGCCTTCATCCTCTGCACCACCTTCCTCACTCAACAGCTCCAGCAGCAGAGCCTCTACTGCTCTTGGTGAGTCCAGGCTCAAGAGCCAAGAGGATGTGGATTAAAGGAAAGAACTAAAACATGAATACTCTCATGCCGTTCTTAAGTATCGCTGTCATTTAACCTTTTTTTTTTTTCGTAAATCCACGCTGCCTTTGCCCGTTCTGTGTCTAGGGAGCTCACTCTCCTGTGGAGCAAACTTCAGAGGAGGATTGACCCGTCTCTGGAATCGCTGCTGGAACGCTGCTTGCAGCTAGGTGCCATTGCCAAGACGGTCTACCATCTGTTCTTCCTTGTGCGCGTAATCCGGACGGAGGTAAAATTGTTTTCTCCCTCTGCTTTTGGGATTGTCCTCGCAATTAATTGTTTAAAAGAATCTCTGATCTGCTAGCTATGGCCTCCACGCACTTTTAAGCTCAAAGTGCTCTACGATTTCAGGCTGGACACACTGTCTTTTAGACCAGACCTTTTGTTTTGATAGTTAGCCCCTTTTGCCTTGCTTGTGTTTAGACGTGTGCGCGTTCACTCAGAAAGCCCTTCATTCCTAACTCGTATGCACATTTGGACTGACTGCATTAAAAATGCATTCTGGGATTGTTGGATACAGTCCAGAAAGAGAGCTTTGTTGAAAAGGGTTTGTTATTCACCAAAGTCCCAGACTGCATTTTCAAGTCAGCAGGTTTTCTTTTTTTGGTCATTAAGCACTTGTTCAAAATTTTGTTTTATTTTGAGATACCTGTCTGAGTTGTCTGTATCAGTGGACTTGTTCATTGTGCAAGTTGCACGCTAGCTAGCTTGTAGTTCTCAAACTGGGGGAGTTGAGACTGTTTCAAGCAGTCGTGGGTGTTATGCTGACTAAAACCATTAATGTGTAATAATGTGCAGTGGATTGCATTACCCTGCCCCCTGCCCTGACCTTATTAAAAATAAAAACATTTTGCAGAGGGTTGATTTTGTTCCTCAACAATACAGTCTCCAAAACACATTTTATGTGACATTTTCTGTTGTTTTAATGTCACCAGCAAATAGCAATTCCATTGCACTTTGATCAGGCATGTACCAAATGTAACAAGCTTATTTATGCATTTATAAAATAGTACGTTCACAGTGCAATGTTTGGATTCAACAAACTGTTTTTAGTGGACAACACCCCCCCTTAACTATGGTTGTCTCCTAAGATTACCAGAAGGTGTCCTTCTGACTACATAATGTGATGATGCATCATTGTGTGTTACCAGGTGCTAACTCATAACAATGATTCACAGTATAAATCTCTATTACGCTTTTCAGAAATGGACGTTCTAGGTCCCTTTCACACCATTAAAATAAATCCTCTTCTTTCTCTACAGGCGGAGGAGCTGAGTTTGGCTTCGTCAGTAGAGTTGTGCGTGAAAGCACTACAGCTCCCGAAGCAAGAGGATGCCGAAATCAGGATATCTGTGTGCAAGACTGTGGCCTGTCTCCTACCAGCCGATCTTGAGGTGCTACGGGGCTGCATGCTGACGGAGTTTCTCCTGGGCCTCTCTCCCTTGGCCTTCCGCTCCCTGGAGGAGCTCTATCTGCGGCCCGACCAAAAGTATGACCAGGAAAATGCCATCATCCCCAACTCCCTGCGGTGTGAACTGCTTTTGGCCCTGAAAGCCCACTGGCATTTTGATCCTGAATTCTGGGACTGGAAAACACTCAAGCATCACTGCATCAGACTGCTGGGTCTTGAACCCGAGCAGGAGCAGGAGGAGCAGCAGGAGGAGGAGGAGGAGGCCCCGGAAGTTAGCTTTGAGGAGGAGGTGAAGGAGGAAGTGGAAAGGGAGGTTGTTGATTTGGAAAGAGACTACTTGAATGGGACTAGTGGTAGCATGGATGGCCTTGAGAACGATGATGAAAGTGAACGGGACAGTAAACCACCTTCCATGCCTGATGCTGAGGCCAGTTCGGAGCAGGGCTCG
This sequence comes from Esox niger, assembly GCA_016801105.1. NCBI lineage: Eukaryota > Metazoa > Chordata > Actinopteri > Esociformes > Esocidae > Esox > Esox niger. The sequence continues at coordinate 21,499 of JACXGJ010004133.1, read as the reverse complement.
CTTCCAAAGAAATACAAGTTCTTCTGCAAGGTCTGTAAGAAGTCTGTTACCGAAACACGAATTGTTTTTCACTCTAAGAGGCATGAAGAAAATGGTGTCATCACCTGCCCTGTTTGCCTGAAGAAGTTTGAGAGCAGAAAGGAATTTATTCCACACACCAAGCTACATCTTCAGATGCCGTCCAGGCGCAATTGGCCAAAGAAAAAGGAGAAGAAAAGAATTGATTTGGACAAAGAAATGGATGACGACGACTTGGACGACTTGGAACCTGGTGAGATCGCCCTGGACCCGTCCCTGATGCTTTACTACCAGTCCACGCACGATCCCGACGTTCTGGAGCACATTTTGGAGCAAGCTTCGTCTGCACCCCGGAAGCCTGTGCACGAGGACAACATCACGTTTGATTACATTAACGTTCATTTTGAACTGCAGAATCGTGATCTATACACGTGCCCCGCCACTCACTGTACCAAGACTTTCAAGCATTCCAAGTACCTGGGCGTGCACTTAAAATCTGGAGACCATGTTGGCGACGAGAACGTGAAACATTACTTTGAAATGAGAGACCGCAGGGAAAAGTGCACTTACTGCCGGCGCCACTTCATGTCCGCCTATCACCACCGCCGGCACCGGCGGGTCCACTACGGTGACCTGCCCTATATGTGTATGGCGAAAGGCTGCGGCGCGCGTTTCGGCACCTCCAACGAGCTCGTCACACACAAGCAGAGTCACGGCTATCAGCTCAGCTACCAATGTGAGCTCAAAGGCTGTAGCCTTTCTTTTTGTGACTTGGGGCAGGTCTACCACCATGAGGCACAGCACTTTCGGGACGCTGCGTACAGCTGCACCAGCCTTGAATGCAAGAAGTTCTACTTCTCTAAAAAAGAGTTCCTCAGACATTTGGCCACACATGGCATTTCATTCTCTGAGGAAGACTTTGAGGCACAGAGGAAGGCCAAAAGGAAACATCTTGACTCCTTAACTGAGGAGATGGCCAGCCCCAAAAAGTCTGCACTGGAGGAGTTAGTCAATGGAGAAAACAACGCTACTTCCTCGGCGTGCAGTGCCTCTTCATCCATGTCGAACTGCAAGGAATCCAAGGGCACAATGACATCAGTCGCCGTCTGCTTTGATGGGAAACAGTTCACCTGTGGTTTTGAGAGGTGTGGATTGACTTTTGCTAAAGCCAGAGAGGTTCATAAGCACCTGAGGTGTACTCATCCAGAGCATTTCAAGTCTGAGAATAAAGAACGCAAAAATGTTGACAAAGAGAAGTGCTTAAAATCTAAAGGGGTTAAGGTTAAAACTGAGCCGACCAGTGAGGGCAAAAGCAAACATGATTTGGAAGCTTGTCTCCCAATGAAGATGTCAAGCCAGGGAAATGTTTGTCATTCTCCTATTCAGGCCAAACTAGCACCTCCTGCATGCCTTGATAATGACCCTTTAAGAGAGATTTTGATTGGACTTAGCCAGCTTAGTCTTACTCCCTCCAACTCTACGAATGGAATTTGTGAGCTGTACCATCCCATCTCAGGGTCCAAATCAAAGACCTCTTGCCATCAGGGTGTGGACACCAGGTCCCCAGCCGAGTCATTGCAGAAGAGAGTACGGCCCGCTGTTGGCAAAATGGTGAAACCGGCTTCAAACACTGAACCATCAGTAGCTGAGGAACTACCCTCAGATCAACAAATAGAGGCAGACCAGATCAGCCCGTTTGTTCTGCAAGCCGCTACTAAACCGTACTTCTGTGAGCTTAACGGGTGCAACTTCAGAAGTGTGACAAGCACAACCTTAATACGCCACTACATGAACAAGCATGAGTTCACAGAGGAGAGGGCAAAGGAAATGAATATCCTAAAATCACTGGCATTTAAGCCATTTAAGTGCCATCTCTGTTTCAAATGCCACAGAGAGAAGACATTTTTGAGGGTCCATTATCTTCAGGCTCATAGACTTAGTGAGGCGGTTGTTGAGCAAATGAGCTGTTGGCCCAGAAAGGGTAAATCGGCAAAAGCCACCAAGCAAACAGTCACCCCTACAAAACACACCAAGTCAACGGTCTCCATTACACAACCACCAGAACCCACCATACCGACTGTCTCCATTACGCAACCCCCAGAACCCACTAAGCCAACTGTCTCTCTTTCACAACCCTCAGACCCTGCCAAGCTGACTGTCTCATCACAACCCCAAGAAACCACCAAGCCGACTGTCTCATCACACCCCCCTGAACCCACCAAGGCAACAGTCTCCCTTGCGCAACCCCCAGAACCCACCAAGGCTATAGTCTCCCTTGCCCAACCCCCAAAACCTGCCAAGCCAACAGTCTCCATTACACAACCCTCAGAACTCCCAAAGTCAGACGACTCTGTAACACAACCGTCAAAATCCACCAAGTCATCTCTTTCAAGTCCACAACCTCATGAACGCACCAAGCCGACAGTCTCCAATAAACAGAGATCTCAGCTCCTGACCTGGCAAAACTCCTCCTGGCAGCAGAAGTACCAAAAAAAGAAAATAATGTGGCGGCAACAAAACGGGGTACAACTTTCCGGCGGTAAAAGCAAGAACTGGAGTCACCCTTCAGCCTCTGTGAACGAGCCTTTTGAAGAGGAGGTACTCGAGGATGGAAATACTGAAAAAAGCAAGAGCACTGTTTTCATGTGCAAGCACAAGGACTGCGGTATGCTTTTCTACCACCACTCCAGTCTTCATCGCCACAAGAAGCGCCATTTGCATGTGATGGGAAATCCGGTGCTTTCCGAAGACCCTTCGTTACAGAAGTTTAGGTGTAGTTACGCCAACTGCAACGCCTCCTACCTCCTGAACAGTAGCTTGGTGCGTCACACGGAGAGCGAGCATCCTTACCAGGCTACCAGTAGCCTGAAACGCCAGAGAAAGAGTGAGCATCCCTACCAGGCAACCCTGTACTGTAAGTATGAGGGCTGTACAAAGGTTTTCACACAGAGCAGCAGTCTGAAAAAACATATGGTCTCTAGTCACCTTAATTACTATGATTCCCTTGTATTGCGTCTCCAGAATACTCACAAGGACACGTCAGTCACTGGATGCCAAAAGAAGCTGATTGTCACATCTATGCCACAGAAAGACGCTAACAAGTTACCTGTCAGGCAGTCTCTGAGACGCTGCCCAAAGTCTCCTGAAGATGTTAAAGCTGAAGAGACATGTGAGGAGCATGATGACGAAAATGTGGACGTTGACCAACGTATTGACATGTCCACCAGCAAGAAATCAACATTTCAAAAGCGTTTTGAAGCTCCGAACGTCCGTTCCCACGAGGAGGCCTTGCAGATGTGCCAAGACCGCTGTCAGCGTGAAGCTTATCCATGCATGGTGCAGGGTTGTGACTCTGTAGTCACATCCCTGAATAGTATTATCCGTCACTATTTGAATTGCCACAAATTCCCACAGCGGACTATCAGAAGTAATAAAGTTCCACTTGTGTTCAGTGCAGAGCAACTAGAAGAGCTGATACAGAAGAAGACGGTATTGTCCACTTGCCCGGACATGACAAGGGCCCCTAACGGCGTTCTGAAGATGGAGTATCAAGCAGAGCCAGAGAACCCTGGCGGTCCGTCTGTGCCAATGAGTCTGCACTCGATCAAAGGGGAACCCCTTGATGCCCCTGAACCTCCGGGGTTCAAGGAAAAGCCCCCAGCTGAGAGGAATGTTTTGGTTGGGGCAGATGACCTGCTTTATGGAGAAGCTAGTGGGCACACGGTGGAACCACCGTCTCACGACAGCCACGGTGAAGAAGAAAAGCCAAGGTTCAAACCCTCAAACCCACCCACTCTTGATCCCTCTCCACCACCATCCCTTCGATTTAGCGTCGATGAGGGTTTCATGGACAATCTAGGTAAAGACTGTGGCAAGTCGACAAACATTTCTGCACCGTTGCAATCTCCTCAAGCCCGTCAGCCACTTAAACGCAAGAATGAGCTGTCTGACCACCCTCCCATCCCAAAAGACCCACAGCCCAACACCACCTCGCCCCGTTCATTTGACCTGACTGCTTACAAACCTATGGGATTTGAGTCGTCTTTCCTGAAGTTCATACAGGACACCTCGAACGACAAGAAAATCGAGAAGCCCCGGTCTTCTTACTGCAATACACTCAAGCCTGATCCACCTGTGGCGTCTACTCGTCGGCGGGATTCCTATAGACGCAGTTGTTCTGTGAAGGAGAACAGCCAGCTTGGCCTCGCCGTTACACCCCGGGGGCGTCCTCGGGCTTCCCCACTGAAACCTCTTCCCAGGACAGGAGAATTCACATCGGTCCAGAACTTGCATGTCATCTTAGACAAGGCCCTGGCAGGTTGTGGCGACCTGGCCATTAAGCAGCTGCAGTACCTCAGGCCCGTGGTGGTTCTTGAGAGGCCAAGTTTTCCCGCCTCCTTGCCTGACCTATTTCCCACAAAAACGAACGATAAGCTACTTCTCGGGAGTTCATAGAACTGAGCACCTTGTGTCCAATGTAAAGAGACTCCCAGTGTTTATTTTCTGATGTTATGACTACACTATCAGTATCTTTTCATTTGCCAAATTCATTGACTCAGTTACCTTAATTGACATTTCAACTGATACCTGTGAAAAATGATCATGCTCCTGATTTAAAAAAAACATCTTCAGAGTATTTACATTTCAGTAAGATAATGAACATTGCAATGTATATAGTATCTTGTCACTACACTTTTATAAACATTTTCAAATATTATTTAGAAAAATGTAGCTCATTGTCCCATTTTAATGATATTCATTTGTCTGAAAATGGCTTTCATGGGACAGAAACATCTCCTTGGCCCACTCCTGACTGTTGGACAGGCCATTTTTGTCTCCCGAGTTTTAAAACATCATTTTGTTTTTGCAGTGGGCAGACGTGTATAATGCTTTATAAGAATAAATGTTTGAATAGGTCCTTTCAAAAAATATTTATTCGCATCGAGTATCTTTATTTATTTTATAAATAAAACAATTTAGGTATCTAGAAAAAAAATAATGAAAGTGACCGATCTATGAGAATGCACATTTTGTTTGCTGTTAATGGCTTCCCCCCACATGTACATAGCCAGTTATCAGTTTATTAAGCATTTGGTCATGGCAGTAAGGTCAGTGTAGTCATAGTTGGGCCAGAAAATAACTAAAGTCTACAATTTTCTAACTTGTATACAACTTAATGAGTATGACCGATGGAATAAAATGCTGATAAGTTATATTTTTTTCAAGCTAAAACCCGAGGGATACGATTATTAGTTGATTCAATAAAAACGCATACATGTTTTACAGGGATTGGAAATCTAAAATGGTCCTCTGAGCCCAATGCATGTCAGGATCTGAGATGATTGGTACAAGCAACTTGATGCAACGGTCACCTAGTGTGTCAGAAGTTAAAAGTCAGTTATTACCGTCTTGCTAACAACTTCCAAATGCTCATTGATCTTCAGACGGGCATTTGATCTTAGGCCGAAAAATACCTGTGTGATTGGGTGAAAGTGTCTGACGTGGTGAGAGTGGTTCCAGTCAGATAGCACCGAAGACCCTGCCAAGGCAATACATGTTGCTGGTCTCCCATTTCATTGTACAGCTTCCTGGCAGAGAAGACTGGTAGTAAAATATCCCACATTGAATAATTATTTTAAAGCCCCTTTGCCGATACCGTTGTAGACGCTATCCGCATAAACTGTATTTTTCTGCGGTATGATCCACACCATTGTGTGATTCTGTGTAAAAATATGATTTTGTTTAGTCCTGTTGTAGCCGTGACTGTTCAAAGTATTGAACGCAGTAATAATGGTAACCTAACTTAACTTCGCGTTTAAAGGCTTTTCCAAGTTCGGTCAGTTGGTTTAGATTTGTTTCCTCCATAATGGATGTCAGTTGATAGATTTCAAATCTGTTTATTGTTTAAGAACTTTTTCCAATAGTTGTTTCCACAGCCTGTACATAATTTACCAACGTGAGTAAATTACTTAACCCGCAATTTTCTATACAAACAGTTACGTGACAATTAACAAAAATATAAATACAACGCATATAACGAGTTGGGCCAATGTTTCATGAGCTAAAATAAAATTCCCAAGAAATGTTTTGTCAAATCCATTGATTTGGGTCTGATGAATTGACTTCAACTGACTTGATTATCTTGCTTTCACTTAAGTTAAATTGTCGCATTCATATTTATGCTCAGTATATTATCACAAATTGTCCAAGTGCTTAAAACTTGTATGATTGTAGTGACGTACATGATTAATGCATTCGGACTAATGCGTTATTTATTTCATCTTATCAGATATTTGAATTTCGTACATAATGCAGGTGTCGGCGAAAGTTTTAAATGATTGCTAAGGACATGCTAGCAAATCTGTCGATCTTCGTTTTGCAAGTTACCGCCGCTCGATCTGTTCAATAACATCGCTAATGCCATATACCTTATTCTGAAAAGGGGAACATTTTAAATGTTTAGATATTCTACTTACAATAAGTGCCGTATGCATGAGTGGGAACATAACGCAAAGAAAACAATAGTAAAAGGGCTAGAGTTATGTGGAGAATGAAGGCTCTGGCGCTATCACTTTGAGATTATATAATCTCAAATATATGCTAATGCTATATATATGCGAATTTACTACATATTTCAAATGTGGAAACACAGAAATGTATTGGATTCCCGAAGTTGAAACCCAATCAGAGTGGTCTCGTGTTCTCTGGGAATGAATGACATGCAACTTTCCAGCATTTGAGGATGGAACTGTTTTAAAGAGTTAATTGGGGCAGCTCTCTACATGTGCTACACCTCCTTGGACAATATTGATATTGCTTCAAAGGTATGTGTTAGTCACCATGATTATTTCCATTATGAGAGCTGCAGCTCTACATACTTCACTGAATGGTTTAGCTTCGGCCTTAAACAATCACGGTAAGGCCAGACACATTTTGTGTCGTTGTTTTGAGCATTCTTATAGTTACGTGTTTAAATAATGATATGTTACAGTATTATCATTTTAACGTTTTTAATTAAGGCTCTCTGGAGTTTGTAAATCAAATGGCCAGCTAGGCGGAAGAACTTGGGGAAGATGGACCGCCAAAAGTGCATTGCAAGACGGCAGAGCACTTTGTGCATCACAAGTCAAGCGTCTGGAAGAGGAAAATCCGCACGTTGCCCACTGTGCGCGGCAGCAGTTCAGAATGGGAGATTTGCATAGGTCAAAGATTAAACGGACTGCGTTATTTAACCTTGCTGTTAAGACTGCAGCCCATCTTGACAGAATGTACACATTATAGGCTATGCATTGATATATAATTAAATTGGCGCGAGAAAGTGTTTTCTTTCAATATAATCGCTGGTGTTTTTCATTTTTGTAATGACAAAATAATTGGAAGCATTTAAACGATTGAGCAGTCATACGTACCTTAAAATGTACATACATCTCATAAATATAATATTTTAAACATTTTCCTCTCCAGGATATTTCAGATGTTTGTAATTTTATTGTATACTGTTTAATCCTAAATACATTCACTTAATTGACTTTGTAACTTACTACCTCAATGCTATGGCTTTACAAATTGTATATCAATATATAAGCTTTTGTTTATTTTATGAATCACAAAAAAAATGTATCATGCCTTAGACAATGTGTTCATATATTTTGAGAAATGGAACTACATTTTGCGACCATTTGTTAGCGGGGAAACACTTTCACTGCTGCTCTACATTGTCTGAATGGAAACTAAGCGAATGAGAATGAGTTGGCTATCATTTTGAGGGGTTCAATGATCATAGTTATGTCAAGTTAGACGGTGCGTATTACTATTATTAGGTAATTGAAATCTTCAAGTTATTAATATTATCTTCTGAATAAAGAATAGCAGTCGTGTTAAAAACGGGCGTCAATCCAACAAGTAACACATGCTAGCTAGCCAGCTACGGTTGCTAACCTCATAGAAATCAAGGCCGAAATAAACATGGAATCAATACTAGACCTACCAGTCGAAATTAAGATATTTTATGCTGTTCTGGTATTCTCGTGGACGGTGTATCTATGGGAGGCCTACCTTGCTTACAGACAGGTAATGTTCATCGTTTGCTTTTTCGCTACACTTCGGTTTGTCTGGTATTGAATTTCACACCTGCCTGCATGCTGCTGACACACTTCATTTAAATTGTTTAATTTATATAGTTTTAATGTGAATGCTTTTCAGGGGTATATTCATTCAGCCTGACAATATTTTTTGTTTAACAGTTTTGATAGTGGACAGATTCAATTAGATCCCTTCACGTTTTTTATTGAACACACCCCGACGTTTGTCTGTCTTCTGTTCCTTTTTACGAAAACAAAGCTGTCTATAAGAGGAACATCTTTTTACTGAGTTTTGTGAGATATACATTGTAGTGATTTTAGCAGACACTTATCCAGAACAACTTTACAGTAGCGAGTGCACACTTTTTACGGAAAAACTAGTTAAAACATTACGATGGTAGCACGTAGAAGAGCTTTCACTAAGCTAAGTGGGAGTCGGAGTGGGACGGGAAGATGGGAAGGAGTCCTCGTACTGCTCTGTACACAAGTTCCGTGGTCCTGTATTATATGCGAACTTCAAATAAAAGCCAGTGGGGGGACGTGGTAGAAGACGTTGCAGATCTTTGGTGGAACCAGCCGAGAGCCCCACCAAAAGTAGGTTGAATAGCGCAGACGTGAGATGAGCAGTGCCCGAGTTAGACCACCCAGTAGTGATAGCCTGTTGGAGAAGTCAGTAGGCAGTTGGTGACCCAAGTGTGTGCAGAGCCTAAGGTCCCACACACAGTGGAGAGGAGGATCTAGTGGTTCTGTATCAAAGGCAGAAGATAGATTTAGTTGGATGAGAGCAGAGAGAGCCCGCTAGCGCAGTGGAAAAAGATTCTGTGCTGCAGCGGAATGCGGTCTTCATTAAAGTGACCCATCTTCAGGACCTCGCCATTCTCTGTCACATGGACATGTGCATAGAAAGATAATTTGGACTGGTGTCTCTTCAACCCCACAGCGGAGGACATACAGGTCAACCATGCATGTGCCTCAAGAGTTGGGGAAGATCATGGACACAGAAACATTTGAGAAGTCACGCCTTTATAATCTGGACAAGAGCAACTTCAGTTTCTGGTCTGGACTGTATTCAGAGACTGAAGGCACGGTGGGTAAAAAGATCTGAAAGATCAATTGTAATTTTTTAAGACCTAGGCTACTTTGTTTACTATTACATAACTCTTATCCAGTGTCATTTACCCTAACCCAGAGCAACTCACACTAGTGATTTAATTGATTCTCCATACTTTTACATACTGGGACCCTGTGGGACTCAAGCCCATTACCCCGCTGATGCTAGTTCCATACTGTTACCAAGGAAGCTGTATGCATTGTTGCCTGCCTCTTATTTATCTGCAATCAGAGAGTAGCAACAAACAGATGGATCCACCACTCCAGAGTATAACACTGCTGTGTTATTCCTTAGCTGATCTTGCTTCTTGGCGGTATCCCTTTCCTTTGGCGAGTGGCTGGGGCGGTGACTGCTCGATTTGGATTAGGTTCGGAGTATGAGGTGCGTTTATTCTCCATGTAAAAATAGTCACACCCGGATTTCAAAGGTTTTCTTCAGTAATTGCATGCCGTTGTCGTTTTTATTTCTTTTAGATCTGCCAGTCTCTTTCGTTTCTGATGCTTGCGACTCTGTTCAGTGCCTTTACTGGTCTTCCTTGGAGTATCTACAATACCTTTGTGATTGAGGAGAAGCACGGCTTCAATCAGCAGGTAAGCTATGAATTCTGTGGACATCCTTAATATAGAGATGGTTAGAACCAAAACCTCTTTCACTGTCATAGTTTTAAACACCTACATCATTTATGTTTTTTGTTCTATTCAATGATCTTCCTTTCAGACACTGGGGTTCTTCCTGAAGGATGCTGTGAAGAAGTTCATTGTGACTCAGTGTATCTTGTTGCCTGTGACCTCACTGCTCCTCTACATCATCAAGATTGGTGGAGACTACTTTTTCATCTATGCCTGGCTCTTCACACTGGTGGTCTCTTTGGTCAGTCGCTTCACTGTCTTGATGGAAATAAATACATGTTTTAGGCTCACGGATAAACAAATAAATAATCATTTATTTTCATACTTTTTCTTAGGTACTGGTGACCATCTATGCGGACTACATTGCTCCCCTTTTTGACAAGTTCACCCCATTGCCAGATGGTGAGCTGAAGGATGAGATAGAAAGCATGTCGAAGTCTATCAGTTTCCCCCTGACTAAGGTTTACGTGGTAGAAGGTAAGATACAACACGTCGGCCTCCGTCACCCAGTTCTTAGCGTTACCACACAGGGACTGTTAAGTTGCATTGTATGGTAATGGTGACCTTTGACCTACCCTCCCAGGTTCTAAACGCTCCTCCCACAGTAATGCTTATTTCTACGGGTTCTTCAAGAACAAGCGTATAGTGTTGTTCGACACGCTGCTGGAGGATTACTCTCCCCTCAACCAGGACGGCCAGCCGGAGAACGTGCCGTCACAGGAGACCGATGCCTCTGCTGAGACCAAAGCTAAGCCCAAGGTTGGACACACTACTTCACAGGCAGCTGGGTGTCAAAAAGCTATATGTGTTCAAGTATTTAAATTAACCTTAATATTTACTAAGCAGCCATTAGTTATAAATATCGTCTTGTAAACATCTTACCCCACAACTTTATTAAGATTCTGTAGTAGAATTTGCAGTTGAACTTGTATCCATAATTCTTGAAAAGAAAATCTAAAGGAATACAGCGTCCTAATTCTCTCTCCAGAACAAGAAGCAAGGCTGCAACAATTCAGAGGTTCTTGCTGTGTTGGGCCATGAACTGGGCCACTGGAAGTTGGGCCACACTGTGAAGAACATTGTCATCAGTCAGGTTTGTCAGGAAATAGCCTCTCACGACATCACAGTGCCAATGTGGCAGCCCACGCGCATGTGATATGCATCACAACATCACAGTGCCAATGTGGCAGCCCACGCGCATGTGATATGCATCACAACATCACAGTGCCAATGTGGCAGCCCACGCGCATGTGATATGCATCACAACATCACAGTGCCAATGTGGCAGCCCACGCGCATCATCAGCTGGGAGGAGTTGGGTTAAGAGAAGAACTTACAATCACCCAAAAATCATTGTGAAAATATTTTATTTCAAAATCATTGAGACAACCTTTATATACAAAATTAAAAGCTGACCTTTCTGGAGGTGACCGGAGGTCAGTTGAATCTTGTGTGCGATTGACTAAAATCATGTCATGATTTTACCAACAGGTCACATCAATGCAGATCCTATGATTATAGTTGATGAAAGTTCTCCTCTGTCTTTATCCTTACAGATGAACTCTTTCCTGTGCTTCTTCCTCTTTGCGGTGCTGATTGGACAGAAGGAGTTGTTCATGGCATTTGGTTTCTATGAAAGCCAGCCTACATTGATTGGGTTGATGATCATTTTCCAGTTCATCTTCTCTCCATACAATGAGGTGAGTGTCATCAACCAACGGTGAGGTTATCAGCAGCAAGAGCACAGAGGGTAAGGCAAGATGGAACGATCCCAACTAAATTATTACGTTTAAGAATTGCATACTCAAGAACACAGAATGGTGAGGAAAACTAATTGGTTCATTGTCTTCCTAAAACGGCTGACATTGAGATTTGTTTGTTTGTGTATAGGATATATATGGGGTTAGAAGGTTCCACAAAATTTGCTAAAACAGAATGTTCTCAGGATCACAACGGGCTCAATCCTTGTGAAATGCAAGAAGTTTGGAACCACCAAGACTGTTCATAGAGCTGGCTGTCTGGTCCAACTAAGTAACCAGGCCAGAATGTGGTGAATAAGAACCCAATGACTACTAATAGGCCTGCAGTTTTCTGCAGCACTCCATCAGTCATGCCTTTATGATAGAGGGGCTGGAAGGAATCCTCTCCTCAGTAATTATATAATGTTGTTTTAATTTATTATAGATGTATAGATCTATCAAAGTGACTTGATTTGTCAAAAATATATGCCAGTCTTGTTGCTAAACAGCAACTCTATAACCCCCAAAAAAGTTAGAGAAAAACGATAAGCTACATTTCCCAGAGGAAAACCAAGATTCTCTTCCCTTCTTGTCATCAAACCACTCTTCCAGGTCCTGTCCTTCTGCTTGACTGTCCTGAGCCGCAGGTTTGAGTTCCAGGCGGACGCCTTTGCGCGGGGCATGGGTCGGGCCTCAGAGCTCTACTCCGCGCTCATCAAGCTCAACAAGGACAACTTGGGCTTCCCGGTGGCTGATTGGCTCTTCTCCATGTGGCACTACTCTCACCCTCCACTCCTGGAGCGGCTACGGGCCCTGGGAGGGACCAAACAGGACTGAGGGGCGCTGAACGGAAAGGCACGCCTCCTTTCTTTCCTGAAAGGGCCTACTATTGGCCCTCTGATGTTGGCTGGGCCCTGTCGCTCTCTGTTTTCCTAACTGTGTTTTATCGTATCCTCGCCATTAGCTTCCTTTTCTTTGATACATTTGGATCCAGTTTTAAAAAGTACCCTAACTTCTTGGTTTCACAAATCTTGTGTGTGACAAGGTGTCTGCTAGTTAGTGTAGGTGTAATGGAGGACAAAAACACCGTAAGCTCACACCAAAGCTACAATTATGTTGTGAATTTGATTTTTTTTTGAGAGCTCAAGAGGTTGGTATGTTGTAAAGGAGGGCAGTCAGATGCGCTAGCAAGTCAGCGATCCTGTTTTCAAGCCTCTGCTTGATCCAGATCCATTCAAAAAGTACTTGCAAAATCATGACAGTATGAAGTCATCCCCTTAAAGGGAGGTTTCACCCAAGACATTAATCTCCTTACCTGGTAAACAGTATGAACATTAGCTTTTACAGCAATCCATGCTTTGGTCTAAACTTAGTGCATTTGTTTAGCATTTTTTGGTGTCAATTATAATATTTTCCCACATATACAAATCTTCCGAAAATCTCAGAAATTGAATTGTGAATGTCAACATTGTCACCAATAGATGATTAGAATCTGCTGTGCAAAATTAGCTAACGGCACAAAAATATTTCCCAAAAATAATAAGCACTTGTTGCTAGGTAAAGTTTGTCAAAGATTGCTTTCATTTTGGCAAATAGTTTTTTTGTTTACTTGTCTAATTGTTACTCCCCAGAGAATGTCATTCCAAATGTTTTCTCATTTCTCAGTGTCCCTTACTGGTCTATTTTCCAGGATTATATTTGCAAAAATGTATCTCCAATTGCCCAGTACGGAGGAGGAATTGCTTGTACAGTTGACTTAGGCTGTTCAATTGACCCATTTCTACATCTGTTATGGGGATGTGTGTTTGAAAACTAGTAATCCAAACGGTTCCCACCTTTTCCATCTCAAAACTATGTTTGATATGGATCATCACTGAAGTTGTATCACAGTTAGATCGTCTGACTTCCCAGAGATTTGCGAATTGTGGTGAAAAAATACTCTTTTTTTTTTAAGTAATGATGAGAAGATTTTTAGGTTTGATTTCATCACCTTTTTAACATTTCTGTTTTCTTAATGCACTTGTTTGTAAACAAGATGCTGACCATAATGTACATGTAAATAATTTAGAAATAGAAAAGAAATTCATTTACATATTTTTGGTTGGAATGTTCTCTAAATGTGTTTCTTCTCTTTTTGTGCCTATGTGTGAGAGGAGTGAAGGTATAGCCAGTTGACAAAGCCTGGGGAGCCTGGTTGGGGTTACAAGTCGCATCACGTAACTCAAGTGTTTGGTTTGATATTAGGAGGACGTACTTTTTGCAGGACTTGTGAATAAAGTCGCACACAGCACCTGTGTCTACTTTCTTTTTTTCTCACGTTACCAATGTTTGGTGGTAATCAGCTTTTAAAATTAAAATGTTATACAAATATTTGTATAGAAGCTACATATTATAATTTGACTACATGCATATATTGTAATCATAGTCGTGGTTTAGCAGAAGCCCTTACGGTTAGGACTACTGTAGAGGGCAACGCAGCTACGTTGAGCGAATGGCGTCCAATTCAAGCAACGTGCATCACGTCGTCAGCTATCTGACCGTACCATAACGAATAGGGGTGAACGGATTTTCACATTTTCGTCGGATCGTTTATTAAAACTGCTTAACTGTTGAAGCCAGCGTGTGACTTCTTATATGGGTATATAATTAGCTGTATGCAAATCATCCTTAATATAGAAACCCACCACTCGGTCTGCCCAAATACAATTAGGGTAAAAATACCCATCCCATTATAGGTAATGGTTAGGTCCAGGTTTGGTTTATTTTGGTTGACAAGGGCAAATCATACGGTGAAATTTGTTTTTTGGGACGACATGGCTGGATTTTTTAGACCTGGCGTCAGGAGTATCTTCACCACGCCGCTGAGGATGGCATCAGACCAGGTAAAAAAAGGACCAAGTTTCGCGTTCTGTTACAAATACTGGATGAGGTTCAAGTGCTGTTCAATGGTCTGGTGATGTCACTGGGGCCTTTGAATGATACTAATTCAAATGTTTTTTTGTTATTTTTAAATAATTGTTATAAATGTGCGTTCTTTTTTTCACCTGTATTTTGAATGTTCATCTAGGTTCTGATGCATGTATCAACATACTAAATTATATGGATATATACTGTTTTTAAGAGAAGTACAGTTTCTTCAAAGTGAAGATAGACCTTAGTTTAATTGTTGCAATTACTGGTGTCCCACAATTAAATGTGTCCCTTTTCAGTCTTCTTTGAAGTGTCTGATGCTGTTGGTTGCAAACATTTTGTTGTTTTGCTTTGTCTTTCAAAGGCATTGTTACTGTTCTCTGGTCAATTCTGCGGGCCTGTTCAGTCCACATGAAAAATCGGACCGCTTTAAATTGGGGAGGTGGTTGTGTGGGACGTTTAAAACCTGAATTCATCGCTATATAATAGATCTGTGTTTGTTACACGTCCAGAAAGTGTGAAACTTCAATCTGGTCTACATGTCACGTGTCAAACTTTTGACAAACAGTTTCACCAGCATTTGACGTCAAACAACCGCCTTTTGTACAAAAAAAAGTGTACTGCGTGCGTTGTTGAAGTCATGCATCTGAAAGTTAGGCGCTACACAACAACATAACGGTCTCATATATGTTCTTTCGGAACGTACTGTCCTGACCATGTTATTTCACCCAGCTCGGCGAGTTGGGCAAAGGAGCAGGGAAAGGAGGGGGTGGAGGAGGCTCGATCAGAGAAGCAGGCGGAGCCCTCGGGAAAAAACAGGCAGCCGAGGAGGAAATGTACTTCAGGTGAGTTGGGGGAGGAAGACCTATTTGGTCGCCAGCTATGACATATGTAACCAATAAGGCATGAGTGTGTATGGTGTGCAATAGTTTTATAGAAAGGCTTTGTGGCTTTGTCAGGCCTGTTTTCATACTCTGGTGTCTTCCTGGAATCTCACACTTTCCCCATTTCTGTCCAGACGTAAAGAGCAGGAACAGTTGGCAGCACTGAAGCAACATCATGAAGAGGAGATAGACCACCACAAGAAGGAGATTTCAAGGCTGCAGAGCGAGATTGACCGTCACAAAGGGAAAATCAGGAAGCTGAAGCACGATGACTGATGTTTTCTCTATTCAATGAAAGCTTGGGTTTTTTCATTGCCGAGCCCTAGTTGTAACCTGCACTTTCTTTCTGGGGAAGGTCTGTAGATGTGATTTATTGATCTGTATATGCTTGAGGTTATTAAAAGAATTTAAAATGTTTTTTCTGTCATGGTAATTCAGTTCATGTTTGCAATTATGGTTTGAGATGTGGGGTTCCTAAAAGGAGTATTGGAGGGTCAATTGAATATTTGCTGTTTTTTTATTAATTGTTTCAGATAATTCACCATAACGTAATGTTGAATAAATAAAACCTAAGTGACCTTCAGTACCATCAACAGGGACATTGCTTGAACAATAGCTTATGCTTACATGACCAACATGATTTCTTCATATGAAAGAAGCTAATTTTAATTATTTTGCTTCTTTACCAACTCACCAAAGTGTTTTAAAATACTGATTTTCTTCTAACCACATTCCATGCTATTTCTATGAAGCAACACATTCTATTTGACAACCATTTACAGTAATAATTTTGTAGCCATATGCAAATATTCTTGGCCAGGCCTAATGAAGACATTTTTTATTATATTGAGTGATCTACTGTATCTAACCCCTTTGACAGATTTGACTACTAAGAGCAACACAGCAGAATTTCTCCAAGGCTTAGATCATTTACAACCAGTATAGTTGCTGTAATTGTACAGCGCCCACGATACAAACTGTGAAATCTGTTCAAAATTTCCACCTGGATTTTTGCAAGGGAAGACAGTTTAGAGATATGTGATACAACATTATGCAGTGGGAACAGGATCTGTTTTTCAAATTTTAGGGATAACTCCAAAATGTATGTTAAAAATATACATTATACCTCTAGAGATAGTTGGTGCAGCCCTAGTATACAAACAAGGACCTCTTCAACTGCAAAATCAATTGGCATCTGGACTTGAAACCGGTCTGTGTCTGTAATACTCATTGTGGGCGATGTGAGTTTTACACTGTGTATGAAGCCCTGCATCAATCCCACGAAGAAGAAGGAAAGTACTCGTCATTTCCTTGAATTGTGAAGCTCCGCCCAGAAACCCCTGTCTTTTACAGCGGGTCACCCCGTCTGTCTTTCTTTTCGCACATCATGGCGGACCGGTTCAATAAGGTGTGTTACAGCTCAATAACCAACATCACTAAATGTTATTAAATTATCAATTTATATATATACTTTTTTTCTCCAGAACTGGAGTTAAGCGTTGTCGTGTTTGAAATGGAGACATAGCTAAATCATTCATTGTATTTGTCGCATTATTTGACACTACTATGTGTTGATTCGCAGAAGCTGCTGTTGCTAAGCTAGTCATGCTCTCCTTTACTCGAGCTAAGTTAGTACTAGTTATGCTAGCCGTCCTATGCACGTAGTTAGGTTCAGGAACATCAATTTCGAAGAAAAATGCCTGAGGATGTCATGCTACTTTTCTCAATCAACATTACTGGTTGAATGTCCGCTCGTAAGTCAGTTATCTACAGCACCAAGGTTAATTTAGGCCGCATTTACGCGAAACAACGTAGGTACATCTTTAGCCACAGATCGGACTCTGAACATTCTGTCAATTGAGACGTGGCCGCGTGGGCTCTAAACTGAATGTAAATGCGTGCTAACTTTTCGTTACTGGACGTGGATGTTTTCCACAGTAACGTATTAGAGTTTAATGACCACGGGATTACCGTACGTTCACCACGGTCTGGAACGTGATTAAAAAGCAACCGCATTTCATCTCATGTGTTGACCACTATTCCCTTGTGACTTGTATTCTTAGGTTCTGCTGCTTGATGGCAGAGGCCATCTGCTTGGTCGTCTTGCTGCCATTGTGGCAAAGCAAGTTCTTCTAGGTGAGTCTTTGGGTCATGAATGTTGATAATTTTTAACTTGTGGTATGACCAATCAAAACCACTAATGACATTTGGGCATAGGTATGTCCCACTTTGTACAGCTGTCACTGATGATTTCTTTTTACCTACATTGCTTGAGTAACTACAATGATAACTCAACATTAATCTGAGACAGTGGATATTATACAACTGGCTGTTGTAGCTAATTTGTCACTGTAAGTAATGAACTGTCCTCTTCAGGTCACAAGGTGGTTGTAGTGAGATGTGAGGGTATCAACATTTCTGGAAACTTCTACCGTAACAAATGTAAGTTATTTCCGCTATATATTGTTGGGTTAATCTTCTGTGGAGCTTTTTGTTTAAACTTGTGTGAACTTGATTTAGGTAATTCTTGCTTTGCTTGTCGGTGATGTTTATCACAGTAAATATTTGAGTTTTACGACCATGAACATTCTTTACATGCACTACCATCTGAGACAAAGCAAAATATACTACATTACTAGTTGTGAATTGACCGTCTGGGACATTGTAAAACTCCCTTTGTTTCACATCTGTGCTTTACTGTCAACAGTGAAGTACCTTGCTTTCCTTCGTAAGAGGATGAACACCAACCCCTCTCGTGGACCATACCACTTCAGAGCTCCCAGCAGAATCTTCTGGAGGACTGTAAGGGGTGAGATCTCTCTTCAACACACCCACCGCCAAGCCGAATATGGCTGCCCAACATTGTGAATGTTAAATCATCCTGAATTTAAAAACAAATCTCTAGCTGGGATTAATGTGTTTGTGGATGTTGGTTCCCCATCACACTGGTCTGGGTCTTGGAGCAAAGCTTGGCGTGCCCTTCAACGGTCCATATTTGAGTATTTTAAACATGGTTACAACTTGACTGTGATGAGAACTTATCCTGAAGCTGATCATTTTGATGAGACACTTACGGATCTGATTCCTGAGTTGAGTCAGGACCACACTACTGGTCCACAGTATAGGGTTAGGAAGTTATGGCAGCGTGCCAGTTCCTTAATCATAATCTAAAATTGGCATTGCGTTTTAGAGTATGGCATATTCCCGGGGTTTCCTGAACTCAGTCTTGTGCCTAAACTAAATTATCCCTAATCAACGCTTATGATTTAAATCAGTTGTAGTACTGTTACAAAAAACATAAGTTTCCACTTGGTTGCACATGAATCCATGTTCTTTCCCATACATGGAGATTGACATGTCTAGAAATATCCCTAATAACCTGGTCTGTTCTCATGGAATTCAACAGGTATGCTCCCTCACAAAACCAAGAGAGGCCAGGCTGCCCTGGAAAGACTGAAGGTGTTTGACGGGATCCCCCCTCCATACGACAAGGTGTTTTCCTGTCATCCAGCGCAACTATGACAACGTGCTGTCGATGATGCTTTATCATACCTACATTGTTCGAGTATTTACTTTGAGAATACCGATAAATCTGAGACGCAAATGCGTTCCCCTTCGAATGTACTTCCGGGGTGTAAGGGGGCTAACGTTTGTTTTGTTTCAGAGGAAGCGTATGGTTGTACCTGCTGCCCTGAAGATTGTGCGCCTGAAGCCCACTCGCAAGGTAAACCCAAAAACGGCATGAAACTGCTGAGTTTATCAACTCTAGTCTGGTTGTTTTAGTCTTTGCTGTAGCTCTGCCAATGCAATGGCTAGCTGGATATGATGGGTTTTGCTTGGCACTTATGTTTTCACCAGTGAGCAGTAGAGTTCAATGACCATCTGGGATGTAAAAGCATCTAAAGAGAATTTGAACCCCAAGGATAGCGACAAGGTATCTTGTGACTGGTAATGTTATTAATTTACCCTCTGTGCTGTCTGAATCTGTTCTCCCTAGTTTGCCCTTCTTGGACGGCTTGCCCATGAGGTTGGCTGGAAGTACCAGGCTATCACAGCCACCCTGGAGGAGAAGAGGAAAGGCAAGGCCAATATCCGGTATGGCAAGCAGAAGACCGAGATCAAGCTGTCTAAACTGGCAGAGAAGAACGTGGAGAGCAAGATCTCAAAGTACACTGCTGTCCTGAAACAATACGGTGTACTTGTCTGAGCTGGTTTTCTGTGGCCAATAAAGTGAATAAATGTTTATAGAAGGTTTGTCTTGTGTTTTTGTTGGTGTGCTTACATGGCATGAATGTAAGCTAGAGGTCACAGTATTGTTCAAACACAATGTTGCATACGAATTGCAAAATGCTGCACAATTTCAAGACCGTTGAAGCGTTACTCACACCAGGTGTACGACTTCCGTAGCAATTCCGGTAGCGTCACTCCTGTTCGACGCGACGTCCTTGTAAAATGCTGTCGGAAACCCCGTGCAAGTGCATGCGCTTGACTGGCGGACTCGAGTTGACTGAGGAAGGGGCGTGAACGAGCACCCGAGCTGTCATTCTCCGCTGCGCAAACCCAAATAAACAAGAGAACCCGATTTCAGAACACGTTAGTTCACATTTGGCATATTGTGACAATTTTAAAGTTTCCCAAATACTGGGCTTTGTGGAGCGGTAAGTGTTTTCTGCCGTGAAGGGAAGGATTTGTCTACGAAAGGACTGTTAGGTATTGCTATAACGTTACTGACGCCTGTAGGACTCCGAGCAATAGGCCCTGGTTTTGGACATGGTAATGGGGATACTCTAAATCAAAATGGCATAGGAATTAATACGTTTTAATTTAGTTTGTATTAAATGCTCGTGTGCCGGTATTTTTTCATCGAAATGTGAATTAGGTCGAGGGGGCGGGTCGGCCAGTCTTCTGTATCCAGACGATCCAACGTAGCATAACGTAGATGTTAATGTCACTCAACATTTGTCATGCTATTCTAGCTACTCCAGCATACAGTAGCTAGCCAGATTTCACATTAAACGTTTCACAGCTAGCTTATGCCCATATCTTCTTGTCCCGTTTTCCGGTTATTGGTAACGTCAGTCCTTTTAGTTGTTGTATTTATTGACCATACACGATTACACGCAAATATTGGTTTTCTGCTAACAAGTATGACGTGAATTATGTATTTAGTTGCTTCATTGCTGTGATATTGCGCGCGAAATAGTAGCCAGGCGGATTTCTCGTCGACCATGAATCGAGTTTTACTCCAGATTCGTTGGCTTTGTCCATAGTACCTGGGTAGCGCCGGCCACCTTCCATTAACTTTAGCAAATTTGCCAAGCTCATTTGGAACTATTGTCAAATGAACTGAACTCAACTCATTATTTTCCTTCTGCAGTTTTAGTGTACTTTTGTACGACGATATTATACCTACGCCAGGTGGTATAACATGGTTGTAGGCCTACTTTGTATCTGCCGTGATGTTTACACGGTTATATAACAGGGCAGTGAATAGTATTTGACTGATTGTAGAGGTAATAGTGTAAGATTATTTTGTGACATAAATGGGAAATTCGCCATGTGGTTTCTAGTTATATCCACAATGCACTGATATTTCTTGACTTCCATCATTTGGCCCTCAGGAGAATGGCAGCTGAGGTGAATGGCAGTTCAGCTCTGACTAAGGAGGAAGAAGAGCCCATGGACATATCAGTAACTCACACCGAGAACTACCAGACACTCATAGACGCAGGCCTTCCACAAAAAGTGGCAGAAAACCTGGATAATATATTTCAGACTGGTATGTTGTTAGGTCATTTGATGCAAGGCAGCTTTAGTAGAAGGACTCATCTGTGAGATTGTGTCATTCAGAGACCCCTGCCACAAAAAAATCTGACCCTGCCTCCCATTAGGAATGTATGACTTATCTGATGTGTCCTGTATATAGAATACCCCTCAGTCACCCACTGTGTTGTCTGTACCCCTCAGTCACCCACTGTGTTGTCTGTACCCCTCAGTCACCCACTGTGTTGTCTGTACCCCTCAGTCACCCACTGTGTTGTCTGTACCCCTCAGTCACCCACTGTGTTGTCTGTACCCCTCAGTCACCCACTGTGTTGTCTGTACCCCTCAGTCACCCACTGTGTTG
>JACXGJ010004132.1:0-47971 GCA_016801105.1 Esox niger | reverse complement strand
GTGTTTTGCCAACATAGACTGACTGACTGGTGTTTTGCCAACATAGACTGACTGACTGGTGTTTTGCCAACATAGACTGACTGACTGGTGTTTTGCCAACATAGACTGACTGACTGGTGTTTTGCCAACATAGACTGACTGACTGGTGTTTTGCCAACATAGACTGACTGACTGGTGTTTTGCCAACATAGACTGACTGGTTTTTCCCACATGGTGTAAACAGCCTGCGTCACACTGGTTGTCATATTTCTATATTGAATGTCCAGTTTTTCATTCCTTGTGTCATTGATTTCACTTGTGTATTTTGTATTCTCACTTGTCTCGTATTCCCCCGAACACCTCCCTATTTAGTCTCCCTAGTTCCCTGTTGCTTGGTTGGTCATTGTTTCTTGTCACGTCTGAGTTTCCTGTACTTATGTTTCAAGTCCTGTAAAGCCTTGTCGTGACAAGGTTTTTCTTTGAATTAAAACTCTTTAATACTGTTACTCTGAAATTATGGCATAAAACGTGACCCATAGATTAACTTGTGTTTGCCCAGCATGGATTCCCTTGTGCTTTACCAGCATGGAATCACTAGTGTTTTCCCAGCATGGATTCCCTTGTGCTTCCCCGGCATGGAATCACTAGTGTAACCCCAACCCACATCCCAATTGTCAGTTCTTTGGCTATGGTATGGAGATAGTCCATCCTCTGAAACAGGTAGGGCAGAAATTCTTCTATTCTTTGGCCATTCCTGATTTGGGACTAGTGGTGAGGAAGGCAGTTTTAATTGGAATCACATTTGGTCCCATAAAGGTCCTCACAAATGAGGTAAGACCTGGGTGGGTGGGTGTGGGTGTGGGTGCGCACTCTCTTTGTGTATGCACATGAGCATGAACAAAACCCACTGTATATGCAGTGTTATTTATTCATATTTATTAAAAGAATTCAACATACAAAGACTCAGGAGGCCTGGGTTTGGGTTAGGTGGAGAGAGAGAACCGCTCCGGGTGCCAAGTAGACATCCACCAAACAAGAGTGGACAGGAAGTAAAATGAAACCTAACAAAAAGCTGGCAGCGGAAACCAGTCCATGCCAGCCCATCGCAGACCCAGTTCACCTTGAAATATGATCTTCCCATTCAGCCGGCGTCGGCATCGCCGGGAAAACGGCCCAATTTCCCAGCCAATCAGCCCCTACAAATATGAACCAAAAATCATGTCTCGCTGAAGAGATTGAAGAAGAAAAATAACAACACTATCGACAGAAGCAGCCCTGCACATATTCCTCCCCCGTGCTCCGGAGCGGTTTCTGTTTCTAATTCTGTCGGCCATCCGAGGGTGAAACACAAAAATACCTCAGGTTAACTTTCATCAGAGACGTGACGGCGGCGATCACAATCGCTTTTCGGAGATGCCTCTGTTTCTCCCGCTGCTTACGTAAAAACCTCAGAGTGAAAGGACGGTTGGAATGGTTCAGATGTATCTGGTTAACAGACACTTAGTTGGGATTGCAGGCCACAATCCTGCTTGAGGTCAGGGGACTGCCGTCGTGATTTTAGAAAATGGCCAGGAGTGTGAGAGGAGGGGGTGAGAGAGAGGGAGGGGCAAAAGTGAGGGGTACGAACAAAAGGGGAAGACAATGGTGTGTATATGTGTGTGTATATGTGTGTGTATGTATGTGTGTCTATATATATATATATATATATATATATAACCATCTGTCCCATTAAGCAAGCATTGTGAACAAGCCCCTTGGCCTCCTGCTTAAGACCCCACATTGCTTACAGTCATTTGCATCTTCAAAAATGTGTGAAATTACCAACGACCCATTAGACGGTTCGTCTCCGTAAACGAAACAGAAGGCAATTTGTGAGGACAAGGAGGGGGTCGGCCATTTTGCCCCCATCCACTGCCAACTAACACCGTGGGCCTTGTTGGTCGCACCAGGCGCTAGTCAAGACTTAACTAGCAACGCTATACGTTTGTGGACCTCATGGTGCTTCTGTCTTTCTCATTTATTTGCGGTGCTTTGGTTTAATCTAATTCATTTTCTTCATGTTCCCTCAGTGACTTTATCTTCATCTGCTAAGCTAAGGGCGGCGGGGGCCATCTTTTTCAAAAGCTACCGAGCTGGATTACTGCAATCGGACAGGAATAAAATGAATAGAAATATAATGAAAGTAATTCCAGTCAACGATTCGACCGTTCTATTCGTTGTATATGTTTAGTCGTATCAGTGAGGCGAAGGCTGTGTGGAAAACAGCCCCTGGGGATGGTGGCCACAGCACCACAGAACTCCCATGAGGAGAAATAGTTGTAAATCAGGACCTTTACTTGGGAGTGATGTCTCTCTTCACAGTCTAATTGAGTTTATTCAGGCAGTGCTCTGAAGTCCCTGACTGACACGTCGGCGATCCCATTTTTATCAGCATGTCTCTGGGGCCGGCAGGGAGCTGAGCAGTTAGGAGCATTGGGCCAGGAATTAAAAGATTGCTTCACCCTTGAGCAAGTCATCATGCGAAAATTACCACCTTCATCGTCCCCCCTCCATCATCATACCTCAATCATCGCACCACCTTCATCGTCCCACCATAGTCGTCCAGTCCCCATTGACCCACCTAGAAAATTCTACATCTATCAGCCCATCATTCCATCTACTTGGTTTCACCTCCATCATTCCTTCTCCATCCCGAGCACCTGGAGACATGCCGTTACACATGCTCAGACGACACATTTCCACGCACAGTCCAAAAACATTTGAACTATCCGGACGCACGCATCATATGTATTCTGAAATAGATCTGATGTGAAAAGATCTGATCTATCAGTTGAAAAAGACCTAAATTGTGCCACCTGTGTAAACACAGCGTTGCAGGCAGATAATTGCACCCGCAAACAAACACACACAGCATCTTCCACATACTTTAGCTTCTGTACACCTCCATTGTCAGCTGCAGTCACCTACAGAGCTGTTTGTATCACACCCTACGTGTGTCTGTGTGTGCGTGCGTGTGTGCGTGCGTGTGTGTGTGTGTGTGTTGTGGTTGCATTAAGCAGCATCCCTGACGGCACTTCAAACAGAAAACTCTCAAGACCTTGCTGGTGTGTGTAATTGCCCCGAGAAACTGGGTTGTCAGTTTTTTTTCTTTTTTTTGGGTCTTTCCTTTTGTCCTAAAGTGATTGTTTTGTTCTGGTGGAATCATCAAGCAGCCAGTTTGTCAGTTTAAGTGTGATGGTAAACAATGCGGAATCTTCCCTTGGGGGAGTGTAAGGGATCCTGTTTTGTGTGTATGAGGGAGGTGGTGAAAGTACAGTTACCAGGGAACAGATGTTGGATAAAGACAGGCGTAGAATGAGACAACTCTGTCATTGTGTTGAATCGATTTCAAATTATTGTCTGACTCCCCTCAATATCTTTAAAGGGGTGTTTCACCCTGGGGGACCGTTGGGTGGGGTGTATTATGTTTCAGAGGTTTCAAAGTGGTTTCGCACGTAATTGAACCGGGATTTGTGCGCTAAATATCACGCTTTAGAGCATCAGCCCATGCACTGAAAGAGGCGCATGCCTTGGCTTCACATGAACACAGAGGACAGATTCATACCATGAAGTGGTGTTATGTTGTGATATTCAACCATACATGTCTGAAGTGGAGTAGCCCAACCAAGAGGATTTGGCGAGTCAGTGAGAACTGCACGTGTTGTCCTCTGCCAATATCCTGGTGAAACACATTGGAATACAGACTGAAGAATTAATTGACTAATTTCATTTGGATCATAACATTTCTTTCAGGACCAAGATAACAAGATGGAATTGATTTCGCGGCTTCTTCTGGGCATTGCAGACTTCGAATCTACAGTAACTCTTCAGATCTGTGGCTCGTGATGATTTAGCGAAAACATTTTGTTGAAGCCACAGATGTTTAAACCGCAAGCTGGCTTCAGCATCGACACTAACAACCGGATTTTGAGATTGTTTTGCTCTCAAAAGGAAGCTGTCATCAGTAAAAGCATAAACGAGCGGCAGTTGAACTTGCAGGTGCTCAGACCTACGACAAGATGACAACCCTTTTACAGCATCAACCCCGGTCAGCGCGGAAACTGCCGGAAATGTCGCTGCTGATGGTTGCTTTTATGACGCATTAAAATGAGGTAAATGCTGACAATGTCACAGTATGTGTTCACGCAACAGAATGGTATTCATCTCTTGGGCCCAGTTGGTGCTGTTTATAACCTAGGTGTTCAGATATTCTGTCACAAGGAATTGCTAGGTGAATTCTGTGACCCGTTTGATCCAAAGATTACTCTAGATCTTGATGAGGCGGGACAAACCGTGCACGACACCAGGTATTCTGTGACCTGTTTAATCAGTCATTGAGGAACACAGGTTAAAAATAGTCCCATTTTTGTGCCCCAGACATCATTACCATCTAGTTGCATTAGCACCTGTCATAATGAATGGTTTTGAACACTTAGTTCTTTCCCACATACAAAACAAGTTATAAGACATGGTAGACTCCTTTCCGTTTGCTTACTAGAGACCGTGACAATGTCTTCAACGCCTTACCCAAACCCTCCGAATCCAAGGCGGTTAGGGCAAGATCCCGTGATGAGCGTGCCAGGAGCAAAACGACCTTGCTCAAGGACAGAGCAACAGGTTTTCAGCTTACCAGCTACGGGATTGGATCTTGAGACCTTTCAATTCGATAGGTGCTTTATTGGCATGAATGGATGGCGGCCACTTTTGTCAAAGCAAACATACTTAAGTAGCAACAGTGATACAATACATATTTAAATACAATGAACCTCTAAAAGCACAATAAAAAGAAAGAAATAATACAGTATACCAGATATTAACCGTTTTACAGAGAATAAACATAAATAAATTACAAACAAACATTCTGAAAAACAATTATCTACATTCTTGGTGCTATTGTTTCTCTTTTGTAGTGACAGGTCAGGACATGTTTGTTTGTAACAGGTCAGGACGTGTTTATTCACCCTAGCGAATGCACATTTTCTCCTCAGCAGATAGTTCCATAGCCAGGCTATGATCACTGAGTCCAGGCTATGTTCACTGAGTCCATTTGAATTATTTAGGGGTCCCCAGATTTCTCTGCCATACAAAAAGATTGGGATATGAGTCAAATAATTTGAACCAAATTCTAAATTCAGGTTAACTTTGTATATTGTCTTTCTAATTGCAAAATATGCGCTATGTGCTTTCTCTGTTAGAGACTTTATGGCCATGTCAGAACGCCCTGAAGAACTTATTGTCAGACCTAGGTAAGTATAACCGGTGGAGTGTTTCACAGTTGTTTTTCCAAGGGTGAAATGATATTTACTCTCCTGAGATTCCTGAGATTCTGCAAAATCTTTACTTAGTTTTTTTTCCATATTATTTGATAATGCCCTATCTTTGCCGTACTATTCTAGTAAGGATAGACTCTGTTGTAAACACTTTTCTGTCGGTGACAATACAACTAAGTCACGAGCATATAAAAGATGCTTTATATGTTTCTCTTCAAGTGAGAGTTCTGCAGATGTAGATTGTTCCAGTATAGTTGCCAGTTCATTTATGTAAATATTGAACAAGTTTGGACTGTGATTGCAACCTCGTCTCACTCCTCTATCCTGACTAAAGTATTATCTTTTTTTGTTTTTAAATTTTACACACCAGTTGTTTTCTTCATACATCACCTTTATTATAACATAAACCAAACCTCCTACACCAATTTGAATGAGTTTTAAGAACATAGCTTCATGTCATATTGATGTCTATGAAACAGACATATATTTTCCCTTTTTTAGTTTCATGGAGATGTTTTTGATCAAGGTGTGAAGTGTATATATATGGTCTGTTGTCCGGTTTTTGGGGAGGAATCCAGTTTACTTTTACTTAAGACTTCTGCTTTTAAGATGGCCTGGATTCTGTCATTGATTATGCCACAAAATCCCTTTCCCAAGTTACTACTAACAGATATGCCTCTAGTTATTTGGGGAAAATTTGGCAATACTTTTAGTATAGGTGTAATAAAGCCTTTGTTCCCGATCTCAGGAAAGTCGCCCACCCTCATCCCCAAGTTGAACAGCCTGAAAATGGATTCCCTTAGTTTAGGGCTGCTGTATTTTAACATGTCTGTACTATTACGGTCTGGTCCACAGGGTTTACCGCTTTTAAGGCCCTTCAAGTTATTCAGTTCTTTCTACATCTGGTCAAATGACCTAACCTTTATTACTATGCCTGGATGGGGTTATTAATAGGCTATACCAGAGCTATAACACAACAGACCCCCACCTAACTGGTCCGCTGCAGTGGATATGGACCCAAACTGTAGACTATATATAGATATAGATATAGATATAGATATCGATAGATAGATATCGATAGATAGATATCGATAGATAGATATCGATAGATAGATAGATATCGATAGATAGATAGATATCGATAGATAGATAGATATCGATAGATAGATATAGATAGATAGATATAGATCGATAGATAGATAGATATAGATCGATAGATAGATAGATAGATAGATAGATCGATAGATAGATAGATATCGATAGATAGATAGATATCGATAGATAGATAGATAGATATCGATAGATAGATATCGATAGATATAGATAGATAGATATCGATAGATAGATAGATATCGATAGATAGATATCTATATCAAGTAGACAACAGTCGAACTGTGACTCAAGCATGAATAACTGGTTTAATCAATTCCACTTATTTTTTTCTTAGTTGAAACTGTACACTGTAATTATGTATGTTGGATATGACAGTTCGTCTTTTTCAGGAATGTAGCTCTCCGAGACCAGAGTTGGACAGTCCTGGCCTTCATGGTATCGGACAAAACTGTACAGAATCATTCAACATATTGATATTATTACATAATTAGTGCAGTCCTCAGATTAAGTAGCTATGTTGAGGTCCAACTGGCTCTTCAGACCTGCCTCATTTCACACTGCTGTCGTAGCTGCGATCCCTGTTCTTAAGCACTGTTCCTCTGTGATTACACGTAGGCCAATTAGGCCTGAATGGAAATCAAAAGGCAGGAAATTCTTTCTCCCAGTAAACACATCCCCGTTGCCAGATATTATAATGTGCCAGTCTTTGTGGCTTAGCTTATTGCCTGACATTTCTGTTTTGTTTCACTGCTAGCTACTTGCTCAGAAAACAACGCACAAGGCCATTTAGACCTGTCACTGTTATACTGGCCCATAACATTAGCTTCAAATCTGTCTTGCCAACAAATCAGCTTTTGTCTTAAGGTCTAATACATTTAGAGAGAGTATTCTCTAATCCTTTGTGTAACTGGTGAGATTGATCCCAAGTAGTCAATCCCCCCTATAGCAGTTCAAAAACCTCAATGGTAACTAGAAATGATCTCAGAACAGCGTTACGGATGAAATATAGGAATGCTCATTAACCACCCCATGCTTGTTTTGTTCAATGTGCTATTGGATTTAATTTGAGGAGGGAAGTGCTTCCTGTAAACATTAACATAATGTGAACACCTGTAGGAGATCTATATCTCTGGCTCATTATGGTAATGGTAAGACGATGTGGAGGTGGTGACTGGAGGGAGGAATAAAAACATCTAGGTAACTTCACAGTTTTTCATAATGACGTCTGTGTTTTTGATGCGCACTTATCTTCAATCGGGTGTTGAATGGCGAGTACGGTCAACTGTCACTCCAAGCGAAATGTAATTATATTATCAAGAAAAAAACAAAGCAACGTTATACTGGAAATTTGAATCCAGGCACATATTTATGAAGTAAAAATCCTTTATCGTGTGTGCTTGGTCATAATTAGAACAAGTAACGCGCTTCGGCTTGTGCCTTCATCGGGTAGTCAATGTTATTTCATTATTGACATTTGTTGCGTCAATATTTAAATTGACCTATGTAGCGGGCTAGCATAACTAAAACCAAGGGCCTGAACCTTGCTGCTGGTCAGGAATGGTGCAATTTCCCCTTCCAGAAGATTATCTACATTTCAGATTTCAAAAATTGTCAGTGCTCTTCCTTCCCTCTCACTCAAATTGGATGTGGGTTAACCCTAACCCAAACATTCAAATATGACATGTTGGCAGTTTAAGGGGTCCAAATATGTTACAACATTTAAAATTGTGTTCCTTTCATGGAAGAAATTCTTGTTGAATCACCATAGCAACCGCAGCAGCTCTGAGCGCTAGATTAAACGTGTTTTGTGTTTGCCCACAGGAGGGAGGGAGGTGAAAAGCTCGAAATTCCACTTTTAATGAGGCCTGTGTTTGCCAGCGGTAAAATTGAGATTACCCGTTTCATCACCCATTGGCGCTAATCTGTCACTAGCTGCTAATCCTGCTGTACAATATGGAAACCTCTGCATACTTTAGCAGCCACGCTGCAGTGCTAACCGCTAGCCATTGTTTCGCAGTTCCTTGGATTCTCTGCAGGGATGAAGCCATGGACCTGATGTATCTGAAATAAACCCCCTTTGTCACTGTCCCATTCTACTGTAGGCTGGTGAACGGCTGCAATATAAATGAGTTGTTCTCCTTTTTTCAATTAACAAGAACATGACTGGAATAGAATGCTGATATAGCTCAGACATTGTGCAGCTGTATATTGACCGCAATAGGAAGTAAAAGCCCCTAATTTATTTGTCTATGCTTGACAGAGAAATCCATGATATATGGACAGAAATCGGTGAGGATATCTTCCGAATCCCTCTGACTTACTGAGAAGGACGCATTATGCCTTTAAAACAGCTTAGTAGTGTTTAAAATCAATACGATTATTATGACCTGTGTTCCAACAATGGTGATTTGGATGATTATGCCTAACCTGCCTGAAACGGCAACACCTGTCCTGGTGGTGAAACATAATTAACTAGTGTTAAAATGTCTCAGTGGTTAGGCTAACACTGCGTCATGCGCCCCAGTAATAATTAACACTATGAGGGAACAGAGACACTCCGTGCCGTCACTGAGTCATGTTCGCTCTTCAGAATGACACCCTCACAAAACAAATCCCATTAGGGGTGACCGCGGTTTAGAGTCACTGTGCCCCGATACGTAACACCTGGTTCGGATCTTCTACATTCATCTGTTATTCGTGGTCGTCGCACTGGCTTTCTCTGCGGCCGGTCGGTGGTTGCGGTGGATACCGTCCGGATGATTGACTAGCTCCCTGAGTCGGCCACGGCACGGTGGTGGCGCACGCTCCTGGCTGAGGGCGTTAACCGGCTGTGGCCCTGTGCCATCCACACCTCCGCCGGCTGCTAAATTGAGCCGGCGTCGATCACGGCACCTCGTGGCGGTGGCTGTCGACCATCAAACTGGAGGGGAGGGGAACACAGTGCCGTTTGGGCAACATGTGTTTTTGCGGCCAAACCCCGCTAATGTGTATTTGCTTGTTTAGACTTTACCTTCGGTGTGTCGGTGGGGGAATGGGGTAGTGGCTTGTGCGTGCGCATTTGTGACTACTTGCTGGCCTTGTAACTGCACAAACAAATAATGCCATTGTTTAAATGAACACTAATTTGGCAGATGCTCGCATCCAGAGCGACTTACAGTAGGCAGTGTTTATATTTTCATTCTTTTTCGTCCTTGCTCCGCGTGGGAACAAGCCTGTCGATTTCAAGTGCCACGTGCCTACCTAGAGACCGTACGCGGAAAACCGTGTTTAACCACAAGGCTTGTTCAAATATGACCGCGCCAATGTCAATCCACTGTATGAAAACGGTCATGCATACTCAGTCGTGACCGCAGTGCCAGCACTCCAATTGACATTATCCATCCATTGACATCCGACGGTGCCGCCATTGCCCTGTATACATGTAAACTAGGTTTGTCCAGACCTGTCCCATGCTACACACGCATTCTTCCCTAAGAGGATATAGCTCCTCCATTATTCTGGCACAGAGGAAATGTCATTTCCACAAAGTCAGGTCTATTCCATTATGTAGCAAGAATAGATATCTCTTCCCTCCCCCAGTCCTTCGGTTCTCTGTCTCCATACAGAGTAGCTTTGTGCGGTCCACATTCTCAGTGGGGGAGCAATGGGAGGAGTACAGGACTGGTAATTGAATGTGAGATGTGAAAGTTGCATGGGGAGCATCTCCCATGAAAATGGGTTTTTATTTTTATTTTTTATCTCACATCACGCGGCTTTCCTCCGGGACGTTGATGTGTTGAAGCTTAACAGGTTTTTATGTGCGGGCGTTTTACGGCAAGGCGACCTCACGGGAAGCTGTCTTAGCTGTCGAGTGCCGAGACACACACCGTCCATATGAACACACGCGGATACACATTCACGCACATACACATGAACACACATACGGTTTACAAACAAACAGTAGGCGCGACATGCTTAGCTCCACGGCCTGTAAGCCTGCCTAGTGACTCTTGTTCTCTCGCTGCTGCTTTCTGTCTTTTATAAAATAACAATAATCGTAATCATACATTTGTTTGGCATAATGCTTTTCTCATACCCAATGCGCTGACAGAAACAAATAACTGATCCAAAACCAGAACATTGTCAGCTGACAACAATTAAAGCTCAGAACAGGTGTCCTGATCCAGTGGATATTAGTAGAATAGTAAAGCACATTGATATTTTCTCTGAACAATTTAATCCAGACCAGAGCTTGACAGTGCCACAGCCCAGGAAGGGTGTGCGTGGGACAGATTCACCAACAGAAAGGGCATGGCTATAGTCCAGACGGGATGAGACAAAAAAAGTCTACTTTGGAGAGTCACTCAGCTGTAGGTTTCAACTGGATTGGTCGTAACCTTGCAATGTGCCATATATTGAAAAATGAGACTTCAGTCACATGTTTGATTTGGGGCCTCAAACAAGAGCTGACTGTCAATTTTCCATGACCCATTATTATTATTATCCTGAGTACCAAATCAGGATAACCTCCGTCCGTTTGCAGTTTAACTGCAGGAAACTCCGTTCTCTACACGCTTTGATGTGTGTGACTGTAAGTATCTGCCTGTAAGTGTCTGCCTGTGTGCCTGGGTGTGTGTGTGCGTGTGTGTGTTGTTTCATTAACTTTTTATTAAATCATCCTGAGTTTCCACCTGGCATGATTTCTGATTTCCATTTTGAGACGGACGAGGAAGGTGGGAGGAGATTTGATTTGACGAAGATGTGCTCAAGCAGAGCTTGCATGTATTTGCATAGTAATCTAAAATAAATAGCACGCCGCATAACTCGATTAGTCCATTTATGTCATACCTTATGAGCATATTAGGACGCATTCCCTTTATAATACACTCCTCTTTAATGGTTAGGAAGGAAAGAGGATGAAAGAGAGAGAGGAGAAGCAGGTCAGAGAAGGAACAGATTCATTTGATTATTAATGGAGCTTGCAAGGCTAGATTCACCACTTAAAATCTTCAACATATCCAACAACTTAGGCCCTGCCCTTAGGCCCTGCCCCTGATGTGTGTAAAGCGCATTCAAAACCTTTGCTTTATGATTTCCTAGATCATTCTAACTGGGAGAAATTGCATTATACTGGGATTTGGTTTGAAAAAGCAAAGTGATTTAGATGAATTTTACATCTGGAATATGATTGTGGAAAATCCTGTCTATACGTAGTTCAAATTACGTACAGGAAACGTTGAATGTGTGGGATCTGAGCATTAACAACTACAATATGAATGTACGTTTCATTGGAAGTGAATGTGCCTAGATAATGAGAACAACAGAGACATCTCTGTTTAGATTATCTCTCTGTATGTTGCGCTGTAACAAATGAATATCCTTAGTCAGGTGGTTGACTTGCACTACCTTGCTGTTTTAACATAACTGTAAAAAATCTTACTGTATACATGCTAGATCTTCAACATTTCTGCTTGCCTTGTCTCAACTGCTTCAGATAATGAAAAAAGAGAAAATGGGATATTTGAAGTATGGGGCATTTAAATATAGCTTTTTCTCATCCGTATACCACAGCGTGCTAGTTTTGTAATAGCTACCAATAGGGCTGTGGTTTCCAGTCCTGGTCCCTGGGTCCCCAAGGGGCGCATGGTTTTGTTTTTGCCCTAGCACTCACTCACCACAAACACTGCTGTGGCGATTCGTAGTCAGTAGCTAATGCTTCGGCAGTCTAGTAACTTTGTACTATAGCGAGTTTGATATCGGCCGCTGTCCTTTACATGCTACATGTCAGGCCCCGCTGACCTGATTCGGACAAAATCTGTTTGAATGATGACAATGTCTGTCGTGAAACATTTCTGTCCGGTTATATAATCGTCATTAGCATCATAGTCATGACACCAGTCATTATCTGCTTTATCATTGTCATCTATCTAATTACCGAAAATCTGCGTTTAATCAGAATTGTTCAAACGTTCTTGAACAACGTCATCAGAACGTATTGGTAGATATTGCTATCCCCTCATCCTTTACTCTTCCTCGTCTTACTGGTGCACTGTTAATAAGTGGCAAGCCAAGCCGCTTGGGTGCTGCGATTGATAGTGTTTTTTTTTTCCTGGCCTGTAGTCACCTCCAATTTATTGTGTTATTACTCAGAGCAGCGGCCATTTCCCCCTGCTACCACACTCCTTTCTTCCCATCCCCCGACGACGGTTGGGGTACTGTTGAAAACGGCGGGAGAGGTTAAGGCACCTACTTTGACTGCGACATCAGAGAACATGTAAAGCCTGGGTCCTGCCCCTGTTAGGGCAGGTGAACAAAATTAAGAGCTCAAATCAGTGCCTCCAACTAGGGACACAAGCAAGTACATAGAGGACGCGGCGAGAAGGTTATAGCAAAGGAGCATTGTTGGAAATGACCTGCTTTCCTCTCACACCTACCTCCATCTGTTTTCTGGGACCTTTGCCTCCATCTAATGTCTGGGGCTATTGCCTCCATCTGTTGTCTGGGACCTTTGCCTCCATCTAATGTCTGGTGATTTTTGCCTCCATCTGATGTCTGGGATGTTTGCCTACATCTAATGTCTGGCACTTTTGCCTCCATCTGTTGTCTTGGTCTTTTGCCTCCATCTCTTGTCTCTCCATCGCCACTGTAGTCGCAGTCAGCAAGAAGCTGACGAAAGCAGCGTTTAGTAAAGCATTACACAATGAGTTTAGGGATCTCTGTTCATTAAGCCGCTCCCTATGTTTTGGGTTCTGGAGGAGTGTGGTGACCACAGGTCTGTTGATGGCAGCACATTATCCAGTCTGATGAACTGTACTGCTGACCGCTATTGCGCAGGCAAGCAGAGGGGCAGGCGGCTGATTTAGGAGGCAATGAGAGTGGCCAAATCCCCCATCAGTCATTAATCCATATCGTCCGATTGGCTGGGCTCTTCCCTCTGACAGGGCTGCCCATTAAAAATGTCCCCGGACACAGGCGTGCACATGTGTTTTAACAAGCATGTGTCCCCCTCTCCGTCACGCTGCTGAGAGCCGTCTCGCCGCTGAGAGCCGTCTCGCCGAAGAGACCGGGAGGTAGAGCGCTGAAGAAAGAGCTACCGTAAAGATGCTGTGAAGACATGAAGAAAGGGCGATTTAAAATGAATGGAAGATTCCAGAAGTTGCAGGGTCTCCAACGGGTCAAGCTTGTCCTGGCTCCCAGCCCACTTATAAGTAGAACCTCCAACAGTTATGAAAGTTCACGCAATTGTTATGTGCCATTAGCTCCTAGCTACTATCTAATTAACGTAACATTCTCACCCTGGTGTAGGTGAAAAGGGCAAAACTAACACTGTTGTCCCTGTCTACATGGTACACATGCTTGTTTATCACGGTGTCTGGACAGTTTAATGATAACTGGCGTGTTACTTTGAACTTTAACCAAAACCTTCGCGGCACTGTACAGGATTATTTCCTGGCAGATTTAAGGTGCCTAATGTAAAGGCATAGATTTGGGGAAGGTAATAAAAAAAATTGCTACGGCATTCAATAATATTGTGAGTAGATGGATGGCAAAAAAATAAATATAATCAATAATGAATAAAATCCATAACTCAACAAAATGTGAAGAAAGTGAAGGGGTCTGAATACTTTCCAAAAGCACTACATTTCACCAGTAATTACATCATTTATACCCACTGCTGGTATTATTGCACATTTTAGAAAAGCTCAACTTAGTAGTTTTCTCCCAGACCTTGAAAGGGGTGTTCTGATGCGATCAATTTATTAACATGGACACGGAACATCCCGTTTTGTTTCGTCTTGGAGACGAAATGGTTTATTCTGCAGTTCCAAATGTGCTACGTTCTGTCCTCTCTGCAGACACCAAACTTATGGTAATGGAGATCTGTAGAAAGAGAGACATGCTGTATTGATGGTCGCAGCCTAAATTACAATGAATCTTAAACACTTGTCTCTGACGGAGAGACAAGGCTGAGTTCACCGACTCAACACATTCCCCCTGGTAAAGACAGACACAGACAGATAGAGACACAGACTGACACACTGACAGACAGACAGACCGCGTGTAACTGAAACAATGAGGTTAATCCAGTATGGGAAGAAATAGGAATGTGGAACAAGCAAGATGAGGGAGACAGAATGGAGTCTAAATAAATAGGGGCAAATGAATACAGAGTGAAGAAAGCAGGCAAAGGACTGCCTAATGACGCCTGTCAACTTCATTCTATCCAATCTCTGAGAGTGTTACTGTTAAACAGAAACGTCCATTCAGTGAGGCTGAAAAGCTCCCAGGGTCTGGCAGTTAGCAGTTAGGGCTGACAAACATCTGTCAATATCAGAGCGTAGCACAGCCTGTGCTTTTTGGATACCGGGACGCCTGTTGCGGAGGTATTGTGTGGAAATGAGAACAGGGGTCTTCCGTGTGATGTTGGGTCAAAGACCGGAGAGGGTTTTTTCGTCCGAGGTTCTGAAAGGGTGACGTGTCCTGTGGCTTCAAGGTCCCGTCCGTGGTTGTGTGTTCACCACAGAACATCCTGAGTGGCAGTCGAAGACATTGATTCGCACGGCAGCTTCAGCAGTGCCACCTAGATTCTTATCGGCTCCCGGATGTCCTGTAGTATGTTGCAGATTGGCAGCTCCATCCAGTGAGGCAGGTTCTGACCGGGTCACTTTGCCCCCTCAGGTTGTGGTGATGGCCGGGCGCCTTCAAGCTGAATTGTGGTTATTAGTTTGTTGGTTTCCACATACTTCTAGTCTGTGACAATAAGCAAAGTGCTAACTCAGCGACGGCAGCCAGCATCTAACTCGGTGAAGATGTAAAACACATTTTCATCATGATTCACATTGTATTTCAGCCTGTGTTCAGCAACGGACAATGGAGTCCTAAAGATGGCGCTGCGAAGCTGTCTCGGGTCACTCGGGATATAAGCCTCACTACTCAGGCGCACAGTACACCTCCAGTGTTAGCCTGGTTTGGGTATAAAGGGATGTGAGGTGTGACTGCCAAACTGCCCTCAGGAGGAGGGTTTATGGTCCGTGGAGACTGCACTCTCATTGGGCTTGGCAGTCTGAGCAGGCCGGGTGCTTTAAGCCCCCTTCTCCAGATTACTGGTCCACCGATGCTCCACTTAGGTGGAGGAATTGGACGCGGGAGCCCCACAGCAACCCGGGAGTGTGACCATGGGTCAGGTGAGCGACTCCTAGGACAGAGGAGAACATGGTCTCAGTTTCCTGCCTCTTGACTCCACTGCGAAGCGTAGAGCACCTTGGTGATTTCATTGTGTACGGCGCGCAGCTGGGCTGCCGAACAAACGGCCGGCACACCGGGGTGCGTGCGATCGCGTGTGTGGAACAGGGGCGCAAAGACGCCCTGTCGTGCGAGCGAGGGACGGCAGTCGAGTGCCGCTGCAAAGATGAACGCCAGCGTGGTGAAACGATGAACACGGCAACACCTGTCGACGTTGCGTCGGACATTTCATCGGGACGAACGATGAAACGTCCGACGCAATCAACTGGACCTTCTAACATGTACTTTTTTAACGCGCCTGCAGTGAGGATGTTTGTTCTAGGTGTTTCTATACCTTGGCTCGACTCCTCGGGTGTTCAGTTGTCACACTCGAAATCTCAAAATGTCCCTTAATGACACTGACGAGTGTCATATGGTGTCATTAATCAACCCCTCCAACAGGCGACAACATGAATGTCCTGCAGATTGTTGTGGCACTTGGCTGAGTCCAATTGCACTGTAATTTGCAATCAAAGATTCCCTGCCGGTTACTATGAAACAGTTTGTTTGTATCCATCCAGCCTTTGGCCAGCCTTGGCCCCCCACTACAGCGCTCTTGCCAGTCATTGGTGTGTGTGTGTGTGTGTGTGTGTGTGTGTGTGTGCGCACGTACGATTGTCAGCATCGATGTCCATTCAATTTGTGTCAATTATAGGCACTTAGCTCCAGCCAGAGAGACAAATAGACTTGCTTCGTGTGATCAGAGGCAGGAGGAAAATCAACAAAGTTTCACAGAGTCCAGGGAGTGAGTTTGATAATAGACCTCTTAATGAGGCTTAATGCCCGGTTCTGTCTAAGGCAGGCTATTGAGGAGAGTCTCTCAGAAGTCTCTTAGGCCTAATGGTCTGTCCACAACTGGACTGGAGAAATATGCCTTAAAATCTATCGTGACATTTTCCCCACGGTAAATTTATCTTTATGATAGAAGGCAACAGTAAATATGTCACCCCTGAGTGTTTCACAAAAACATTTAAATGGTGGAAAATCTATTACTGCAGACCAAATGGGTTTTTCCGATACACGTTACGTTTTGTTCATTGTGAGATACCTATGCACCACATTTCATGATTTTCAAAATGAGTCTTTTTGATTCCCTTTTTCTATTATAAAATGCCTTAACCTCTATGGCGAAACGCGTCATTCTCCCAGGTTTTTTTCAATATCTGTCCAATTCTATCCCGGATTGGGTGTGACTGAGCTTGTCCAATGTCTCCTCCCCAAATTCATAGTGGGGCACAAATGACACTGCATGGTTCTGCATGTGCCAGTGAGTATAGAGGTGTGTTGACTACAACGTTTGACCGCAGTACCAATTCAATAAAATACTTTGCTGTGCCACACACAGGTATTGCTGAGCCTTTCGTTAGTGGCCCTCTGGGGGCCCCTATCCCAGAATCCTTTTCTTCACTGTCTTTCAGCTCAAACGTACTGCAGCACAACCCCGCCTGAGGCCCGGGAGAGTTTGTTATGGGAACAGTATACACGCGGAGCAAGCGGGCTTGGCAGCGTCTGAGAGACTGTAATTAGTCCTCTCTGGTGAACCTCCAGGACCTTGGGTTCGTCCCAAATGGTCCTCTGCTAAAGTGTGCAACTTTAGCCCAGTTGCCTATTGATCCTGACTCATGGTTCTGGTCTATGTAAGAAGAGTTCCATTTGGAATGTGGGCCGTGTGAAAGAACACCGGCATTAATCACTGTCTGGGACGGGTAGAAGAACCACCACACTGACCATGACTCTGCAAGCTAATCTAACACTAGAAGAAGAACACTGCACTCAAAAAAGCACTCACGACGTTTCACAGACAACTGAACTCTCCTATTCCATCTCTAACAGTGGGATACACAGCCCAAAACCACAGCCCACATGCCGTCCTTCCATCGTTTCCAATTAAGCTAAACCATACAGAGCTCACACGCAATGTCCAACAGGTTCTCTTCTGGCAGGAGATGAGTTGGCCCACAGGGGTTGACATTCTGAGGGCCAGCTGAGAGACAAAGAGATGGAGATGCTGATAGATATCTAATTACCCCAGACCAAGGGGTAATCCGTCTTGGTATTTCTGAAACACCAGTACATGTTTTTTCTTTGCCACCATAATTTGCCAGTTATTTATCATTATGGGCAAAATGTTTATACCGGCCTCTTCTGCAAAAATGGACCAGACCATCTGACATTGGCCATGAATTGCGGATTGCCAGTCAGCCTCTATCGAAGACTAATGATCAATTCAATACATGAATGCAGCTGGAGGGGACCCACAATGCTCCCGATATAGTTCTAATGGAACATTGCCAACAGACAAATAGTGTGTGAGTGGGGGGGCACGGGTGTTCAAGAAGGAGTGCACGCATGCATTTGTTTGTGCTTGGTCTTGCAAAACAAGGCGCAAACTGCTATTTTACATCTTGGCTGTTTTTTATACATCGTTGAATTTCTTTACGGAATGCATTATAGTCAGTCCACTGACTGCTAAAAATGTCTGCTACTATAACTTTTATGAAACTGCATTGTTTGCAGTTTATGGAGTAGCTTCCGCAATAAAAATTCATATTGGAGAAGTGATTCCTCTATTACAGTGATTGAGTTCTGCGGCCTAATGACTGCACCCTGCTCAGTATTGATTAGAACGCCTCACAGCCTTGACTGGGACACATAAAGTGTCAAACACATATTCGTTTTGGGAAGAGGCCTGCAAACCATCATTTACTTATTCAGTTGACTGATTCATGTTCAAGGTGCTTTTATGAAGTCTCTCCATTTTTCTTTAAGTTAATTCCTATGCACAGGCCTTCAGAGTGCTGTATCCGGGCTGTATGTTGTAAAACTGCATTCAAACCAAACATTCTTTAGTATTTACTGTGCCCAAAATATCACAGTTGACTACAGAGCTTTTACAGGTTCAAAACATTTTCATTTTCTTTCGGTGCGAATAACAATGTAGGTGTTGCCACTGCAGCAGCAGTTCATTTTACTGGGATTTTCCTGAGTGGATTTATAGCAACAAACATAAAAACAGTAAATATTTTAGTAGAATTTAAGCAAGACTAATTTATTTTGGTCACAGAGTGAATCACCTCGGTCTTCGAGCCAAAGTTGTAAAGTCTGTTTGACTAAATCAAGTCCCGGGCGTCGGCCAGATGTAATGCTCTCAGTATTGTATGGTCAGAAGGTGTGATAATACATCAAAAGAGAGGTGACAT
This sequence comes from Esox niger, assembly GCA_016801105.1. NCBI lineage: Eukaryota > Metazoa > Chordata > Actinopteri > Esociformes > Esocidae > Esox > Esox niger. Next base: position 29,109 of record JACXGJ010004132.1, on the reverse strand, counting down.
CTTTTACTCAGTCTGTTTTAGTTTGATTATTTCTATATTAAAAAAGCATTCCCCCTCTACCCCCTTTTAGTGGACAACACTGGGTTGTTTTTAAGGCGTTTCAAATCTCATTTTACTTATGCACCAAAAATGCAACACATACCAATATGTTTTTTGCGAATTGCAAACACAATTTGGTATCTACAAAATTAGCTAGCTAGCCGAAAATAATGTAAATGGCTAAATGTTCATTGATTTAACTAAAAAATGAGTACTAATGGTTTCAATCAGAACAGGAAATCCATTTAATTTAGCTACTAGTTAGTGGCTAATTGTCATTTCGACAAACATTGTCTTACTTGCTAACTAATTAGTGCAGGTGCTGCACGTCTTTTCCATATGTATATATTGTGTATCAACTCGTATGCTGACCAATAATGTACCATATCTATCTGTGTATGTGCATCATCTTCTTAGGTGGAAGTCATTGGTTGTTTTTATTGATCTGTTGCCTTTTACGTTACACATTGTGTTCTTGGTAGTTTTTTATTTGTAAGTGTTGTTTTGCGGTTATGCCTTTGGAAAGGCATTGTAAATTATAATTGGTTGTTAATTGGCTAGTCTGGTGACATAAAAGTGAAATGTTTATACAAATAAATACATGGAAAAATTGCCTTCACACCAGGCTTATATCTTAATGTCTTCAATTAAATTCATATTTTTTTTACTGTTTTTTAAACCTCTTTGTACTTTGCATGAGGCTGCCTGCTAAATCACTTATGAAACAAACCCATCCTAAAGAATGATAACTGAAAACTTGTATGTAAAAGAATGTTGATATCAAATGTCATTTTCGGACTTGTCTACCCTGCCTCCTATACTGAGCAGTTAGAGGTGTTCCTCAGAATTAATGCTGTGTATGGGTGAGAAGGTACTGTTGGCCTCAACTGTCATTAAACTGCACTGCTTGGAATGAGGGATTCCACCAGTCATTCGTACACAAATTACATTCAGCCCATATTTCAGGTGTTTCAACAGCTCTGCAGAAATTAAGAGACCACTGCAAAATTATCAGTTTCTCTGGTTATACCATTCATAGTGTTATAAATTACTCTGAACATTACTCTGAAATTCCATCTAAAATCATTGTCATTTAGAGTATTTATTTGTAGAAAATATCTGGTCAAAATAACCAAAATAAATGCCTTGTATAATAAATAATATTATACATTTTACAATACATAATCAATAAATAATGCAAAGAAAACAAATTCATATTCATTTTTGAATATACATATTCATTTTTTAACAACAAAACACTTATATTTTTACTTAGGAAGAGTTCAGAAATCAACATTTGGTGGAATAACCCAGATTTTTTTATCACAGCATTCATATGTCTTGGCATGCTCTCCACCAGTCTGTCACATTACTGTTGGGTGAGTCCTGGCACAAAAATTCAAGTAGCTCGGCTTTGTTTGATGGCTTGTGACCATCCATCTTCTTCTTGATCAAATTCCAGAGGTTTTCAATGGGGTTCAGTTCTGGAGATTGGGCTGGCCATGACAGGGTCTTGATTCGGTGCTCCTCCATGCATGCCTTGTTTGCCCTGGCTGTATGGCATGGAACATCATCCTGCTGGAAAAAACAATTCTCAGAGTTGGGGAACAGGTGCTCTTCCAGGATAACCTTGTACTTGGCTCGATTCATGCGTCTTTCAGAAAGATAAATGTGCCCGATTCCAGCCTTGCTGAAGCATCCCCAGATCATCACCAATCCTCCACCAAATTTCACAGTGTGTGCGAGACACTGGCTTGTAGGCCTCTCCAGGTCTCCCTCTAACCATTAGATGACCAGGTGTTGGGCAAAGCTGAAAATGTTACTCATCAGAGATGACTTTACTCCATTCCTCTACGGTCCAATCCTTATGGTCTTTTGCAAACTTCAGCCTGGCTCCTCTTTGCTTCTCATTGATGAAGGGCTTTTTTCTAGCTTTGCACGACCTCAGCTCTGCCCCTAGGAGACTGTTTCGAACCATCCTCGCCGTGCACTTTACCCCAGCTGCTGTTTGCCATTCTTTTTGTAGGTCACTTGATGTCATCCTACGGATGTTGAGTGACATTCGAATGAGTTGATGGTCATCTCTGTCCGTGGACAGTCATTTTTGCTTTCTGCCAGTCTGTAGCTTTGTTGTCCCCAATGTCTGTTGCTTGACCTTGTTCTTATGAATCGCCATCATTGATATGTTCCGGATGGAAGCAACCTGATGCTCACTGCATCTCTCTGCCAGTAACGACAGAATTAAACCCTTTCTACTCTTCACTCAAAGCTTTTCTTTTCAACTATTTCGTCAAGCTGAATAGTTATTTCTTTATTCAAATTATCTTTGAGGTACAACTTGCACTTTCTTGCCATCCAGCTGCTACTATTGCAATAGAATAGTGATGACCACAGCAGTGGTTTTTATACTTTTCCTCATTAAATCAGATTTGGTTCTGGTAATCACCTAACCAGTACCTCATTAAGTAAAATGAAGTGTGCCTGTGTTGGATTTTAACAGACACTGGAATGGAATGGCTGCCATACATGTAGAGATGCTGATAAAAGAAAAGAATAGGAAGTTGTCTGTATGTAGTTTGTGTCCACTTGAATTAGGATCTCTAATAAGAAATGATTTGGGTTTACATGCATTTACACACTGTACCTAAAGATTGTAGGCAAATTCATAAATGAACATTGATTCCAGTGAGTTTCATCATTGCTCTGGAATGGTCTGCAATGACCTGAGCCATGGAAAGCAAAATAAACAAAATTAACAACAGTATATTGGCTGAATATTATATAATCTTTATGAAATCAAATCTTATTTTATTTATAATAATCATTTTTGTGGGGTAAAGGTGTATGAATATTTTTTTCTCTTAGAACTGCAAAAAAGTATAAATCATAGATCAATATAATTCTACATATTGTATTTTTACAGGAATAGACCAACACTGTTATGAGACACAGGACACGGATTACATATTTATTAATTAAATAATAAGAAACAATGTACCGTTAGATGTATAATTATAGCAGTTATGTATGCAACAAACAGATTTTTGCTCGACATGTTTTTTTCCTCGCAATGCGCCGGTGTTTGATTTAGCTGTAACTTTCAGCTCTCTAACAGTAGGAACAGACTAGAAGGTAGCGCAGGACTCTGGTTCAAAATAGCTGTCTGTTGAATAAATCATAATTATATTGGGCTATCTTTGTTTTTAATGCTCATGCAAAAGCTCAGATTTGGATTCAGTCACTGTATTTAATCATGCAAAACAGCGTGAATGGTTTCTGCGTCTGTATGTGCTGACTCGTCATGATATGCTACCAGCTTTAATATTAACCATAACATCCACTAAATCAATACAATATTTGCATTACTTGCATGATGGTCTATTAACTTCCTTTTATTGGCAAGCATTGCCTTGTTTGGCAACAAGTTGCTAGGAAAAACAAGAGCACATGAGACAATCAAGATGCTATGCGCTATTTTACTTCTACCTGAAAAGGAGCCTCTATCTTGCCTTGTGACCTATGCTATACATACTGTATATCTTTGTAAATATTAGCAAGACACGCTAATAACTGCACAGCCCTATGTTGGTCGCTTTGCTGAGTCTGTGTCCGCTGGAGGTTTCTGCAGGGGAACTGTGACGGAGCGTCGGCCAGCTTTTCTAACACGGCTGTTTTTGTCCCGGACCTCTCCAGGGGAGCTGTACATCGGTGGCGTGGGAAGGAGCATGTACAACAGCCTGCCCAAGCTGATCGCGTCCCGGGACGGGTACCAGGGCTGCCTGGCCTCGGTGGACCTCAACGGGAGACTGCCGGACCTGATCGCAGATGCCCTCCACAGGGTGGGCCAGGTGGAGAGAGGCTGCGACGGTGAGTTGGCGCACGCGCACGCACACGCGCACGCGCACGCACACGCACACGTTCGGGATTTCAACCAGGCAGCCTCAGCAGTCTTCAGTATCCCGTCGGAAGCTATTTCCAGTTGCTCAAGCACAGGTGCATGTGAAGGTGGACACCTGCTGTAACTCATGGCCCTTTCCTCGGCTGTAATCGGCAGATATACAGTAGGGCCCCGTCCTTAGGCTGGCTGCCTGAAGCGTTGTTTACAGCCTGTGCTCCTTTCCCCTGTATATCCAGTCTATAGCGCCATAAAACCTGCTGGAGGTATCTGTGCCTCTAGTGTTATATTGTCGGTAGCTAATCTTAACCGGCCTGCTGTGATCACCGAAGCGCCGATACCTGTCAGTCTGATAGTTGGAGTGGACTCTGGTTTTTCGGGGCGCAGGCGTTTCACACTAGGATCGTCATCTGGCCAGAGCATCAGTTCATCTACTGGGTCGTCATCAAACTATATTCAGTAGAATAGTCAAAAAGAATTTGTCTGTTTTAAATGGTTAAAAATATATACAAGATTGTGTTTGTATTGAAGGTCTTTTCATACAAAAGAAAAGGACAAATAAAGAGTCAAATATTTTTTTCTAAGAACACCGGTTAACTCACGTAGGCGTTTGGCGGTCCTAATGTTAAGACCTGGTGACGTGGCTGCTGTCGTGGCGACCCCGGCGGCCGGTTGATTGTGTCTGCAACATCCCCGGGCGGTGGCGGAGGCGCCGTCACACCATCTGTAATATGGTGTTAGACATGAAGAGACATTCTGATTTAACAGCGGTTCGGATGGGAATACGGCCTTCTCCGAACACCAGCCAGCCAGCCAGCCAGCTCGACAGCCAGCCAGCCAGCCAGCCAGCTCGACAGCCAGCCAGCCAGCTCGACAGCCAGCCAGCCAGCCAGCCAGCTAGACAGCCAGCCAGCCAGCTCGACAGCCAGCCAGCCAGCTCGACAGCCAGCCAGCCAGAGAGCCAGCTAGACTGCCAGCCAGAGAGCCAGCTAGACAGCCAGCCAGAGAGCCAGCTAGACAGCCAGCCAGAGAGACAGCTAGACAGCCAGCCAGAGAGACAGCTAGACAGCCAGCCAGAGAGCCAGCTAGACAGCCAGACAGAGAGACAGCTAGACAGCCAGCCAGAGAGCCAGCTAGACAGCCAGACAGCTAGACAGCCAGACAGAGAGACAGCTAGACAGCCAGACAGAGAGACAGCTAGACAGCCAGACAGAGAGACAGAGAGACAGCTAGACAGCCAGACAGAGAGACAGCTAGACAGCCAGACCGACAGGCATTCTGCTTTGGTCAGTACTGGTAGGACATGGACTGTTTGTTTGTCATTGCGGTCAGTAGTTAGCAGTCACAGGGTTAAAACGGCTATGCCGTCATCAAGGGGACAAGAGGGAGGAGCAGTGATAGAAGAGAACGCTCACCAGAGGCACTGCGGAACACCCCCGACCAGAAGCCCCCCAATCCCCCCCCCCCCGCGTGGCCACCTCTTCTGCTGTTCTAAAACTGAGTTTTGTAGTTGACTAAAATGAGCAAGCATGAGGATCGCGTTTGAAAGAGGTCCGGTTTTCGCCATGGGCGAATGACTAAGGTTGCCCGGGGTTGATGTATCCGCAGGCGGGCCAAGGACCAGGACGTCCTGGTCAATACCTTCTGGAAGAACGGCCGAGCATCTGGTCGCTCCGGGTTCCTCACTGTGCTGACCTGCTCAGTCTCGTCTGGGGATTTGAGGGCGGCAGACAGAGTGAGGCGAGTGGAATGATTGAGGGGAAGGGGGGACAGCTGTGTGGCTGGAGGACGAGGGTGGACGGAAAGAAGGGTCACGGAGAGTTAGATGTGGAGAGGTAGTCAGAAAACATCTTATTTTGGCACGTGTGAGGTTTGGGTGGGGGCCCAGATGTCTCTCCGGTCCCCAGCTGTTCTCTCCAGGTACAGGTGTAAGTCATCACAGGGCTGAGATCTGTTGCTCCAGAAGCCCGTGGGCACTGGCGGGTACGGTGGCATGCTGCTCGCTCTCCACGCTCCTGTAATGCACAGACGCAGCTGTACCAGGCGGAGGTCTGATGCCTCGCTCCAAAAGACAAGGCCTCGCGGTGACTGGTTTTACATCTTCATACTCTGTAGGGGTGGCATTCAAACCAGTTTGCCGGCATTCAAATACTGTCGAATATTCCATCAGTCTTTTGGAATATCATCGGTATAATTAACTAAGTCAACACTGAGGTAAATTGTTAATAGTATAAGACATGACATTATGATATTATTTGTAAAACGTTGTCCCACTAACATTCCAACTGACTGGGGGGCATCAAAACCAGCCTGTAACTGGTACACACAACCACCAACACGTCTAGTAAAACAGGTTATAGCAAATATTATTTCATTTAATTGACGGTTCTGTCACAAATGGATGAACATTCAAACAAATTATTGGAAACATCAAAATGGACTTGGATTTCCACCGAAACACAAATAAACTCACATGGATCACAATTCCAGAATTATAGCCACAAAAAATTGTCAGGGCAAGGAATCTCAAGGCCGAGTGATACCATAGTCAAATATTTTCACTGATATTCACATCGGGTATCAGTACAACATAGAGTTGACTCTTCCCCTTTTCACTTCCTGTATATGCCTTTGGGAGCCTGTCTGACATAGTGCTCTGCTGTGGACAAAGTCGGGTTTGTGTAGGACTCATTCGTCCAGTCAGAATACTTGTCAATTGCCTTTTCTAGCCTGAAGATACATGCATACTCTGTCTCTTACTGTCCACGCACACACAAACACACACACACACGTCTGGTAGACTGTTGTCACATCTTTTAAATTACATTTTCAGTCAGACGTTAATGCTTGCCAGTATCCAGACAATACATTTTTTATTTAATAACATAATTTGTGAATATCAAAGCTGTAACTACTTTACAAAAGCATAGATGCGATACAAAGCTATCATGTAACTGTCTTTGTTAATACATAATTGAAAAATACAGCAAACATTGATGTTCAGCCACTAAAGTTACATCCCACTGTGTAGGTTGTTCCTTCAGCGCTGTTCTTTCGAAGCTTCTTTTGTAAGTGTTATCCTTTACATTCTGAATAGACCGCAGTGAGACTAAATCAACTGTAGTTACAATAATACTCAATGAGGTGTGTTCAGTATGTATCTACTGATATTAAAACAGTACATATTGAACAGACCACAATGAGTCAATATCTACTGATATTAAAACAGTACATATTGAACAGACCACAATTAGTCTACATCTACTGAAATTAAAGCAGTACATATTGAACAGACCACAATGAGTCAATATATACTGAAATTCAAAAATACATATTGAACAGACCACAATTAGTATTTTCTTGAGATCTTGCCCTAGTGTCATTGAGTCATTCATGGAACTATATATAGGTGAATTAAATAAGATTATTTGGGGAGCTCTTATTTGGGGATTTCTTATTGTGATCATATTTGGGGATCTCTTATTGTGATAATATTAACTCATAGTTAGTTCTCTCCAGAGAGCAGGATCAGGGATTTCTGAGAGGATTCCCTTGAATCAGGAAAACATTGTTCTCTTCTTGGAGTTCACCTGGTGGTGGTGGTGGTTGCTGTTGATGCAGCAGCTGATCGATGGCGGAGGGTAATGTAACTCTGTGATAACGCTTTGATTGACTCAGTAATAATTACAGCAGTACGTTTAATTAGACCCTCTAGGGCTCTTGTATTAAGCACTGATTGATGGAGTAATCATCGCAGTGGGCAATTAAAACATGAACTGATAAAATGAAGACATCTAATTTGAAGTGGCCATTTTGGAATAACGTTGAGAAAATGACTGGCTCTCATGAATCTGACACCTTTTTGGTTTAATTGGGCTACTTTTAAAGCGTGTGAATATTAACATGTTTATCTCTTAAAACATATTAGTATGTAATTTCAGTACTTACTTTGTAAGTATGTTTGGTTAATTGGTTTAATAAGCGACGTTTTCAACTTTTTCCATGAATTTTCTGGTGTAAATGTGCCGCTAAATTATAATTTTTTTTACCTCAAAGAATATTGTTTTTAGTGAACCAGTTATGGCCTCCTAAATAAGTAGTAGTTGGTATTGGCAAATGGTTTCAGACTAGTAGGAAAACATTCCTGATTCTGATCTTTCGTCAGACCAGGCGACAAATCTGCGATTGTGCACTGGGGCTGACGCTTAACCCTAATTGCTCCTGTAAGTTCCTCTGGATAATAGTCTGCTAAATGACAAGATTATAAACGGCAAATTTCTTTTTTATTACATACCAATAATTGCAAGTAAAATGGAATCTCTTACCACCTGCCTATCAATTAGCAACCTGAGGGCCGCTACTGATCATCAGTATCAGCAGGTATAAATGGTTCTAAATTGCGGGGCACAGTGGTTTTGGATTCCACCTGGCTAACATTCAACTCAGTTATCACTCTAATGTGATCCAGACTCCGCTGAGAAATTACAAAACTGGCCTTTTCTAATTGGAGAATTTTAATGACCCCAGTCGTGCGTGTCGTTGTCGAACAAGTCCCCGGTCTCCCTCTTTTTTCCCCCCCAACCTAAACATTCTCCACGCGACGCACATTCAAATGGACTAATGTGACTCCCTGTTAAACGTCTGCATGTAATTGACATTTAAACCCAGATTATTGTGAAATTCAACTGTAGCCTTTAATTCAGAGCAGTGAAGGCCAGGTGACCTGTGTCCTGGATCTGGTTGCAACATATTTCCATTCTGACATTGACTGAACAGCAGCGTGGATGCACGTTGACAACAGCCTTTTAGTGGATGATTACGGTAAACTATGTCTTCACATCGGTGTCCCGCGTGTTTCACCGGTGTGTGTGTACATTTATAGCGTGGACCAGAGCTCTTCAACCGTGTTCACGTATAGTAAACCAAGGAGGACGCCGAGGTGAGGGCTCTGTGTCCTATCCTCACATCTAAAAGGCTGTTGGTCTTAGGGGTTGGGGTTCGAATTTGGGCATGATAAGATTAAAGGTTTACAGGTAAGTTTGAAGCATCAGCGTGATGTTTGGGGTTTAGTTTAGTGATGGGTGTTTGGGGTCAAGGTAAGGTTAAGGGTTAGAGTTTAGGGAAAACAGTTGTTACTCCCTAACGGTTTCTCACTTCCAGTGGACTACAGCGCCCCGTGCGTGCGTGCGTCTCTTGGCGTATGTTGTCCTTTGACCCTGCTTTCCGTCCGTTCCCTCAGGACCTAGCACCACCTGTACGGAGGACTCCTGCTCCAATCAGGGCGTGTGTCTCCAGCAATGGGAGGGCTTCTCCTGTGACTGCACCATGACGTCCTATGGAGGCTCCTTCTGTAGCGACCGTACGTACACAACCGTCGCCCGCCGACGCCGCCTCGCTGGGTTTCATGTGTGTGGAGTGTTTTGTGGGAAGTTTGTTCATGTTGCGGGAAGGTTGTCGAGGAGGTTTGTGTTTTGGAACGTTTTGTATGTTGTAGGAAGAGGTTTACATTGTGGGAAGGTTATAGGAAGGTGTGTACGGTGTGTGAAGGTTGTGTTTATGTTGTGGGAATGATAGGTGAGCTCTGCTGGCGATTTTTGTTAGTTGTCTTGCTTTTATTTGTTCATATGTAAAGCTAATTTGAAGTGCTAGCATCCTATCTATATTCCCATGAGAATAAATTAGGATAAAACTGCACCAGAGATCAAAGGTTAATAGTGTGTTGGGTCCACTTCTCTAAGAATGTATTAAGGAGTTAAGCTCAGATCCATATTCAATTGACCTCCCCAGTCCCCTCAAACCCCTTTTAAACATTTGCTCTTATCTGGTCTCTGACTCTTTTGAGGGTAGAGGAATTAACCTAGCTGAGGGAATTATGTTGTTGTCGTCGTCTACGGTGTTTGTTAGTGATTGCTATTGGCTGTGACAGTCAGCCGCTGATTAGGCCTAGTGCAGCAGTGTGTTCTCTCCAGGAAGAGAGAAAGGAGGGGTGGGGGGGGGTGATGCAGATGAAAAGGGAGGGGTGAATGACAGCTGCTCTGAGATAAACAGATATTCCGTCCCCGGCTCATTGATGGAGAGGAGGGAGGCAGAGAGGTGCGCCGTTGCCCCTGCGTTCCCGTAGCTTGGTGTAGTGTCCATGGGGGCATTAGTGAGTTTAATATCCTGATTTATTTGAAAGATTGCGAGAGATATGAGCTTATGGTGATGTGCCAGCATGAGGCCTCCGCTACCTCAGCCGAGATGCCCATCCGAGGGGGCTGTGGCTGTGTGTGTGTGTATGTGTGTGTACGCGTGTGTTGAAGTGTCGTTTCTGTGTGCTGAGAGAGAGAGAGACATCCGTCCAACAGCCGGCGCCGTGGTCTAAACACAATTACAAACAAACAAAACGTCTCGTGGAGACCAAACCCGTTCTATAGTTAGGACATACATGCCCTACCCGAAAAAGCACCCGGTAAAAACAACGTCTCTTACCAGAGTTTTAAGTGGATTTGCTATATTATCGATGTTAACATTAGCCTGTCTAATCATATCCTCTGTAGTTGTGTAGAAATGGTGCATTGCAGATGGATGGGCAAACCAGTTACCGGGGAAGGTGGAGAATAACACTCGCTAGTTATTTAGAACTGATTAAATGGTTGATTTCCAGACCTGTCCGTTATAATGTGTCGATTTGACTAATGGCGGCATTTGAATGATCTGTGCCTACAAACCAGTGTATTACTTAGTACGTTAACATTTGTTCTGTGGCTGTTGGCGGTTGGCTCTCTCCTCTCCTCAGACACTAATAATATCGGATATGTACATCATGCTACTGTGTTTTGCTGTTGTTTCCTCCGAAGCCACACAACTGTCGCCCATAACCTCTGAAAAGCCAAAGACTTTACTGCCGTCGTTGAGAAGAGTCGAAAAACACCTCTCCGCCGTTCTTTCGCGTGAACATATTTGTTCTCAGAGATGTTCAAGTGACGGCCCTGTCTTGTTCCAGCTCACAGCTCTGTCCGGTCCCGTTAACTCAGTGCGACTTATTTGAAGACTTCCGCCCTTCAGCTTTCTCGGCTTATAAGGCGTTGTTTCATTTCACACGATGTGACACTTTCCAGCGACTTTTCCCTTAGGCGTCTCCACCACTACAAGGTAGGGCCGTGCACACGCCGAGCCTCGCATTCTCCAACTCTTTGCGACCACAGCGTACAAACCATCGTGGTATTGTTTCAAATATGTCCTATTGTGCAGTGGCACGATTCCAGTGTGTGTCTGAGCGCGCCGTGTTTGATTTAAATCTGCTGTATATGGATTATTTAGATGTGTATAGGATTGGCTTTAGCCATTGTGCATTTTTCCATGGACTGTCAGCAGTGCATGATTATTACCTTGCCGTTTGCTCCAGGGTGTTCTTTCCATCTCACTGTACGTGTCCTTGGTTCATTTGCCTGCAATTGTTTGAAACAATAATATGACGCTTCCTAAAAGAGTAGGTGTTGAACGTTCCCACAGCTTTCGGCGCATCTAAAGTGCGTTTCATAATTACCTTAATAAATAAGCTTGCACGAACACACAGGCACAAACATTATCGCCCCGGCCCTGCCACTCGGGTGTGTTGAGTCTTCTACAGTGGGGGGTGTGTTCACTATTGATGCTCCGGTTAACCCGCCGTTATCTCCAAGGGTCGTGACATGTTTAGCGGATGAAGGGCAGGTGGGTGGTGGTTGTGTTGAAGTACACGAGTAGCTAATTTTTGTGTAATTATCTTGTTTTCAGCGGCCAACGCAAACAGTGTGAAGTGCTGTCTGCTCTAAACGACTCCACTGGCGAATCTCTGCTTTCCGGCAGGGCGTCTGTATAGACCGCTGCCGTGATTGGATTGGAGTTTCTCTCCCAGGGGCTCATCGCCCAATCCAAAAAGGCCTCCTAAGCACTAAACTCTATGTGGAGATCTAGGATTGGGCCATTTAAAACGGGGACCCTTACACCTAATCAATCAGATGGCAAGCTGGTGCAGTTTAAAAAAACTGTCACCCACTTATACACCCTCCACAGCCTGGATGTAATTTCTGTATCATAGTTGATGCATTGATGTTCTGCCTGTCAATCAAATCTGTCGTTATGTTGTCTTTTCTGAAACCATTTTGGAGTAGACTATGTCTGCAAAATATATCTGCCTTGAAGAGCTGAGTGCTTTGCAACAATAGTTTTTGTGAGTGTGTGTGTTCTCTGTCCCTGGTTTAGTATTTGCACTGCATGAAGTGTCCCCAGGGATCTGGTCTGGCTTCAGGATCCAGCCTAATCAACCTGTCTGATCTGAAGTGAGGGCCAATCCAACGCTTAACACATTCTATTTTTGCAAATGAGTGGACAGTGAAACACAGGCTTTTGAAAACACTGTAGCAGCTCCTCGATGGCTCCTCTGGTGTAAAAAGTGGGATACTGTAATCGAAACTTGCCTTTGCCGTTCTTGAACTGCGCTTTGGTTTCCCTAAACAGAATGGGACTCATGTATTTCTTTACCTGATGTTTGAGAACATTTGTTTGCCTTCTGTTCCAATGTTTTTTTTGTAAAATGTCTATATGTGAAGGGGTGTATCCGGTGAACAGTAAATCAGCTTTACATGGCTTAGTTTGAAATGTAGCTGATGATAAAATGTGTCTCGCAAGCTCAGCCACCCACGTGACGGCACTCTTGATTAGACACACACATCAGCGCGAGACGTTAATTTACGTCTCGTACCGAGACACACACACACACACACACACACACACACACACACACACACATCCACTCAACACCCCTAAAAAGAGATATGAAAATCAATGTAATTTCCCTCTAAGAAGAATACAGAATTAGAATGGGATGATTGCAGGCCTTTTTACCGCAGTCTTAAATTAACATAATGATTCTCCCTGGCTGCTTCTTGTGGTCTTTGTGCCATCACATTCAGACCTCCTTTTGGCTTTACAGAGGAGCATGGCCTTGAACTGGAGGTGTGTGTGTGTGTGTGTGACCTCTCCCCAGTACGCTTTATCGCTGTTGCCAGATGGCAAGAGAGGAAAGGAGCCTGGCTTACATAAAAGTAGTGGACAAGACACAAACACACACACACACACTTTGTTTTTAACTGAGACAGATGCACGGCAAGATAACATCCATTTGTTTCCAATTCCAAACTATGGCCAGTACTTCTTTTTCAAGTTATCTTGAAATTTCATACATTCAATTATAAGCGTGAGTGTCGCACAGCATTCCTGCTCGCCGTTTATGAACACAGATTTGACACGTGAATGTGTTTACAACCAAATGGCTGGGAGGGCCTGCTGTTGTACACTATTTACCTCAAGATATTTGACAGTCGCGGTAATGATGAATTTTCTCACGAACGCTGCTGCAAATGCCGCAGTTCTACCGACCCTCCCGGAATGTGTGTAGGTCGTCTTGCATGTATAGGACTTTTACTGTCCTCATTAATCCCATTACCAGCATCCTAATTGCACAATATAAGTCGCCCGAAGCCGTCCCCGGCGCGTTTCAACCTCAGTCCGTGAGTGCCGTGTGGGGCTCTTAAGGTTCCACCGTCTCCTCAGGGGAATGTATATGATGTGACGCGCGCAGGTGGTTGTCACCAAGTGGAGGGCATCTGGATGAACTGTTCTGAGGGCTGTTCTGAGGGCTGTTCTCAGGGCTGTTCTCAGGGCTGTTCTCAGGGCTGTTCTCAGGGCTGTTCTGAGGGCTGTTGTCCAAGCCCAGATAATGATGGAGGGCATCTGGATGAACTGGTCTGAGGGCTGTTCTCAGGGCTGTTCTCAGGGCTGTTCTCAGGGCTGTTCTCAGGGCTGTTCTCAGGGCTGTTCTCAGGGCTGTTCTGAGGGCTGTTGTCCAAGCCCAGATAATGATGGAGGGCATCTGGATTAACTGGTCTGAGGGCTGTTTTGAGGTCTGTTGTCCAATTCATGTTAAATAGTCAGGCTCAAGGACATAATGACCTTTTTATTTTTTTCATTTGTAATTTTTTGTAATTAAATATATATATTTTTTTCACCAGGCTCAGTGATTGCTTGTCTGGCTATCTGCAGTGTTGGACAGTGTTTATAGGAATAGATTGCCTTCATACCTACAGTACATACCTGGATAGATGGACATATTTTCCAGCACACTGGACTAAATCACCTTGGATACACCTCTCTCTGTCTTTCTTACTCTCCCTCTCTCTCTGTTTTTTTGTTTCTCATTCTCTCTATTTGTTCTCTCTCCCTCCCTCTCTGCCTCCCTCTCTGTCAATCTTTCTCTTAAAACTCAATAACAGTCGACTAGTGAAGAGCACAGGCAGACTCATTGACAGCTAGCTGCCAGAGGTTTAACCAAAGATACAGCTTTTCCTCATCCATTTGTCGAAAGCCATCTGTTATATATTTTCCTGTATTTGCTGGTCCTTCTTCCTATGAACTGAAATGAGTGTGAGTCCAAGTGAAGCTACTATGTTATTTTGAGACATACTTCTGGAGATCGTCCTCTTTTGGTTTGGTTGAGTGGTGTTGATTTGGTTCTGTGGGGCTGTGTTGGTCTCGTTCTACAGAGGCGGTATCAGTCTGGTTCTGCGGAGCGGAATCGGTTTGGTTCTATGGAGCGGTATCGGTCTGGTTCTGTGGAGCGGTATGGACCTGGTTCTACGGAGTGGTATCGGCCTGGTTCTGAAGAGTGGTGTTGGTCTCGTTCTTCAGAGCGGTATCGGTCTGGTTCTGTGGAGCGGTATCGGTCTGGTTCTGTGGAGCGGTATCGGTCTGGTTCTGTGGAGCGGGATCGGTCTGGTTCTGTGGAGCGGGATCTGTCTTGTTTTGTGGAGCTGTGTTGGTCTCATTCAACAGAGGCGGAATCGGCCTGGTTCTGCGGAGCGGTGTCGGCCTGGTTCTGCGGAGCGGTATCGGCCTGGTTCTGCGGAGCGGTCTCGGCCTGGTTCTGCGGAGCGGTATCGGCCTGGTTCTGCGGAGCGGTATCAGGCTGGTTCTTTAGAGCGATATCGGTCTGGTTCTACGGAGCAGTGTTATTTGTGCTCCACCAGCGCCGCAGCTTTGTGGACATACTGCGTTAGACCGGGTCGTCATGTTGAGCTGGACGGACTGGCGCTGGCTGAGGCTTGACATCTCTGTCGGATGAGTGTGTGGGAAGGAGCTGCACAGAGTCTGTGGGTTACGGTGACACTTACACACGTCAACGCACACGCAACTCTTGTACACACACTTAATACATGGGGAGACACAAACACACAGTGACAGACACACACACACACACACCGTCTCTGCGAGAGTGTTTATTATTCGGAGTTAATGTCAAGTGATTGACTGGTCCATTTTGCTCAGCATAGTGCATAATCGAGGCACTTGGTATTCCACAGTATTCATCAGTGACCAAGTCTCACAGACCCTGTATGGATGAGCATGCATTCCGCAGCTTAGCTTTAAGCATTTGGCGTGCGTGTGCGCGTGCGTGCACGCATGTCTCCCTAACCCGACGCTGCATCTGTTAAGTTCCTTCTGCACATGTCTTCCTCGTGGTTCTCAGGTGGTTTACGTAGCATTTTGTTTGGAATGACAAGTCCTTGTTATGCTCTGCTGTTGAGGGAATTATTTTGTTTTGCGGGTCGTTGTTTTTCTGCTATCAACTCTTCAGGGATCCTATCAGTAGAGATTTGTGTCTGAGTGTGTGTGGGTGTGTTTCTCTGTGTGTGCGCAGGGTTGGTTAGTGACGGATTACATGTTACGGGGATTACGTAATCTGATTACAACGAGGTTACTAAACAACCCGGATTACATCAAAACAATTGTAATCACAATGCTATTATATTATTTACTTCCGGGGATTATATTTGGGAACATTTCCAAATGCAAATGTGGGAAACTCATTGGTGCCGATGACAGGAAATTGTATTGGGGTCAGAAAACAATTTATTTTGCACCCTAGAAAGTTTTTTTTACAGTTCATAATATTGACTTGTTTTTCTTTCAACTGTCAAAATCAAGCCTAATAAAACCGTTACCAATTCATCGCTACTTTTATAGAATATCCCTTCAAATGGACCTTTTAGGGAATTCATAAAAGTAGACATTTAAAATATGCCCATATGCTTGTACCTATAAAGGGCCCTTCAAGAACTTTCTACTTTGAGTGTACAGTCCTCCCACACACACAGAAATTGAATAAAAAATTCTAGAATCGTATTTTGAATTTAAAATATAGCAACAATTACCTAATATTTAAGCCCAATATCCTTTATATGATAGTTACTGGTTAATGTTGCAAATGAACCTAAAAAACACAAAATATTATATACATCAGTTCCATATAAAATCAAACAATATTAAAGATAACATATCAATTGTTGAAAATGAGAAATGTTATTGTTTTTGAAAAGATACATGCCTGTTTTGAATTTGATGCCAACAATACGTTTAAAAAAAGTTAAAGCAGGGGCATGTTTACCACTGTGTTGCATCTCCTCTTCTTGCAATAATACTCTGTAAGCGTTAGGGAACTGAGGAGACCAACTTCTTCAGTTTTGAAATTTTCCACAATATTTTCCCATTCTTGCTTGATATAGGATTTCAGCTGCTCAACAGTTCCTGATATCCTATATCATATTTTGCGTTTCGTAATGTGCCAAATGCTTCCAATGGGTGACAGGTCTGGACTGCAGGCAGGCCAATTTAGCACCCAGACTTTCACTATTGCCTTACTGAAATTGACTTTGCCTTCCCTGTAAAAAATATCATCTGTTTATTTTAATTTTAATAACTAATGCACCCCCATACCATGACCAATACTGACTTTTGACATGTGTGTTGATAACAAGCCGGATGGTCCCTCTCTTTAGCCCAGAGGATGTGGTGTCCATGCCTTCCAAAATTAATTTCACATTTTGATTGGTCCGACCACAGGACATTTTTGCACTTCGCCTCAGTCCATCTTAAATGAACTTGGCCCAGAGAAGGCCGCAGCGTTCCAGGATCTTGTTTCTGGTTTCTTCAGTGCATGATAGAGTTTTAACTTGTTGTTGTGGATGCTGCAATGTATTGTGTTCATAGACAAAGGCTTTCAGAAGTGTTCCTGAGCCTCTGCAGTGTTGTCTGCTACACAACCATGTCTGTCTTCAATGCAGTGCAGCCTGAGGGCCTGAAGATCATGGCCATCCAGTATTGGTTTTTGGCCTGGTCCCATGCATACAGAGATTTCTTCGGATTCTCTGATACTTTTAATGATATTATGGACCATAGATAATGAGATTTTTCATTGAGTAACGTTATTCTTATTGTTTCACAATTTGCCTGCACAGTTTTCACTGAGAGGTGAACCCACTCAATTCTGTCAGAGCCATCCTCTCTGGAATGATCTTTTGTTAACTGATCATGATACTGACCTGTTGCCAACTGACCAAATTAGTTGTTCGATATTCAACCAGGTTAAGTTTTTTTAGCATTACACAACTCTTCCAGTCTTTTATTGCCCATGTTCCATCTTTTTAAAATTGTTTTACTGGCATCAAATTCAAAGTGGGCATATATTTTTCAATAAACAATAACATTTTCCAGTTTCAACATTTGATGTGTTGTCTGTGTATACTTTTCTATTGAACACAGGGTGTTCTGGCCTGTGCCATCTTGCATACTGTGTGTTCTGCTTGTTCTCAGACAGTCTTCAAACCTGCTGTATCAATCTCTCTATCCTCCCATGATGCACTGAGGCTTCACCAAGAAGAGGCCCGTCGTCATGGTGCAGCTTAAATGTGAGTGTGAATAGGCACAGACTGTGGTTTATTGGAGATCCATAGCACCAAGCCCAGTCAACAGCCTTATTCCTCACAAGTGAGGAGCAGAATCTCTCTCTCTCTCTCTCTCTTTCTCTCTCTCTCTCTCTCTCTCTCTCTCTCTCTCTCTCTCTCTCTCTCTCGTCTGTCTCTTGATCAAAGCTGATTATTGAGATGTATGCGGCATCACGCCTCGCTGACAGGAATCACAGGCTGATCGTTGCTCGATCTCCTTCCCCCTTTAACAAAACTGGGTTCGCCTCCGAAAGTGGCCAATCTTCTCCTGAGAGTCCTGAAATGAAACAGGTCTTTATTTGAGGAGGGCAGATTTCTCGGGTCTCTTCTCTTTCTCAGTCATTTGGAACTGAGGCGTGCCCATTGGCAGTGGTAGCCTGTTCAGATGAAGGTCAGCGCAGCCGTAACATGGACCGCTCAGCTTGGACACAACGTCAATAGAGCGCAGTGTAATAACGGGGAGCCTGGTCTGTGTCCATCTTCCCGTTTTAAAACATAAGACACTGCAGACTGTAGGCAGGTCTGTGAGTCACTGTGTAAAAACAGAAAGCTGAACAGGCTGCTCCCCCAGAACTCCTGATCCAATAAAGAACTCTCACCAGAGATGCCTGTAGAATCCTTACAAGGATAGCTGTAAATGTGCACTGTCTCTCTCTATCTCATGCCCTTTCTGTCTTTCCCTCTTTGTCTTTGTGTCTCCGTGTTTTTCTCCCTGTCACTCTCTGCCTCTCGATCTGTCTCTTCCCGCTCTCTCCGTCTTTCCGTCCATCTCTCTTTTTGTCTCTGCGTCTGTATCTCTCTGTCTCCCTCCTTGCCCCCTCCTCATCTCCTTGTTGTTGTTTTCATATTCCCACTACTGCCTCCACTCAAGTCTTTCCTGGTGTATTCCATGCATTCGTTAGACGGAGCCCTGGGAGAGCCGGCGTTCCGAGCAATTAACGAGCAGCTCATTAGGCGAGAAACATGGCGTGAACCGCTCATAACTGTATTTCTGTTGTTTTTACTGGACAGACAGAGCCAGTGCAGTTTTCTTTACTGTCTGAGAATCTTCTGGAACAAGACCATAATAAAACCAAGACCATCGCTCACAGCCAGGCGATCGGGTTCTGTAGAGGAGGACGGGTGGGTTGGGTTGGTGTGGGGGAGGTGAGCGTATTGTGGTAAAATGGGCTCTGGCTGGGTTGGTCGGTGGAGTGGCACAGGGTCGTTTGGTGCTGGTTGTTTTTCTGATGTGGTTCTCTAGTATCTCTGAGGCAGAATGTCGGGAAATGGGCCGGCAGGACCGGAGAAAGGTCCACTAGTAGTAACGACAGACGCAATGCTTAAAAGAGTTGCTCCAACTAACTAGGCTTAATCCGTGTCTGCGAAACCTCCCAGACTGTTTGTATGTATGGATTCTGATGGGGCTTTATTGGATCCTCTGATGTTTTGCATGTCTATGTGATTTTGACCTTTGGCCATTTATCCTTGTTGGAAATGTGATCAAATAAATGTTAGGTAATAGGTAATAACACCCAGAGAGCCAGGCCTGTTGGATTTACGTGCAGAGCGCAGATGGATATATTGCAGCAGTACAGAACAGGGCGAGGCTGAGCAGTGGTTGTTGGACAGGCAATTGTGGCGGTCGAATTAAGATATGGCATCTGTAACTTCCATGTCTATTAAAAGGTGGCTTTCTTTGTAACTCCTCATGTCATCCTCATTTGTGTGTCCATTCACTGGAGGTGTAGCTCCAGCAGGTTGGAATAGCTAGGCTGACTGGCTAATCGTGTCCTCCGGGTGAACGACTGAACAGTGCTGACCTCCAATCAAAAGGGACCGGCGTCTTGGCTCCTCTGTCTGACTTTGCGGAGGAATGGAGGCGATTTCCCAGTAATAACGGTGTAATTACTCAGCTGATTGCTTCTTAACCGTAACATGTATTAAAGGGCAATTAATGGCTGAGGTAATTGCTTCGAGACTCGCTCCCTCTACTTGCTAGCATTGTCAAAGCCCAAGTGTCTCGCCACATGTTCAAGGGAAGACGGAGTGAGATAACTGAGAGAAAGGAGAGAAGGGTTAAAGAAAACAGCTGGAAAGCAATTATTTCTGGGCTCACATTTGTCCTATTAGACGACTGTGTTCGCGATGTGTGAATCACGGCATCAAATATCTGATTAGCCTTAATGATTTGTGTATCGATACACGCGGGCAAACATGGCCCATTATGTCTAGTTTGTTTCCCCCTTCATCTGTCAGCTTATTTTTTTTACCGTTCACTCTACTTGAAGCGTAAGGTGGGAAGATGGACGCGAGGCACTCAGGTGGTGAAATGCGCTTGTCATATGAACCACTGAAGGCTAGACAGCCGTCAGATTGCTGCGTTAGCGAGGTTAAGCCGCGTGGACGGTGGCACGCTCCTGTTGTACAGAACAGTACGAAAATAAATCAAATAAACGATGGGTTAAATGCGCATCTCTTCGCAGAACGCCCTTGCTGCGCTGGTGCTGCGATGGCCTGCGTGCTTCGACCCCTGCATCTCAGTCTGTGTCGCACGCTGCAACTGTCGCAACACTTCCGCCCGGTGTGGCGTGAGCGGAGTTGTGGACTATTGTTGTTTGCTGATCTGGAGAGCGGCTTACTGTACTTTATGATCCTGCTTGGTGTAACATGCCCCTGATGTGATTCATAAAGTCCAGTGACAATAGAAACCGCTCGTTTACTGCTCGTGCCTCCGTGATCTGCGGTATGTTGTGTGTCCAGTAGGTTCCTGCGCCACCTGCGGTGCTGAACGGGTCGGGAGCTCCACCTCCCTCCGCCACTAGAAGTGTCTCGTACTGGGAGGCTGTCGATCAAGCGGCGTCCATTTTCAGGGGAGGGGAGGATGAATGGACGAGGGGCGGACCAGAGGAGGAGCCCGCGGGGTCCAGGGTGTCCCTGTCATCACGGTGCCATTAGGACGCCCGGGGCAACACGCGGGTTCGGCGAGGAGAAAGCGATCGAGAGCGCGCTTGACCCATCATTCCTCCTCGCATTTCGCTCCTCGTTGTGGCTTCGGGCTGGCTGCGCACGGCACAGCATTCACTCACAGTCACAGGTGACGCTGGGTTTTCAGTCCAGGAATAATCACGCTACACCCTAACCCCTTGCCAGTGCCACTGTGAAAAACAGGAATAAATCCTACGCAGGAACACGACCAAAATATAAACCCCACTGCCTGTAATGTTTATTGAATTTGTTATTGAGGAAACCACAGTGTGTAAAGCAGGACACAATGCACCTCTATACAGTGGTGCGACTGGCTAGCTATTGTTCTTTTCACTGTTGATATTTAATGCTCGGCTGTTATTGACTCCCTGTCCAACACAGAAGGGAGTCTTTAAGAGCCGCCATTAGTTGCCTGAGACTCGGCTGTTTGTGTTTGTCATCTATTGTGATCTCTGTGTACCTGCCACTGTGCCATGTCCTGATGTCCCATTCAGAGGGCATTCTGGGCTTCACAGTTACGTTGCATGTGGGGGTGTGGCCTTGACAGCTGTGTCTTACTGGTTCTTGGACAAATGACCACCAAATTGCTAGTTTTATGGAGATGGTAATGAGCGTGTGTGATTTTTGACTAGGTAAGTATTCTTACTGCTTGAGTTGTGTACAGTGAATACCTCAGTGAATACAAGGAAAACTTCAATGAATACAGGGAATACCTCAGTGAATACAGTGAATACCTCAGTGAATACAGTGAATACCTCAGTGAATACTGGGATTACCTCAGTGAATACTGGGATTACCTCAGTGAATACAGTGAATACCTCAGTGAATACAGGGAATACCTCAGTGAATACAGGGAACACCTCCGTGAATACCTCAGTGAATACAAAGAATACCTCAGTGAATACAGGGAATACATCAGTGAATACAGGGAATACCTCAGTGAATACAGGGAATGCCTCTGTGAATACCTCAGTGAATACAGGGAATACCTCACTGAATACAGGGAATACCTCAGTGAATATCTCAGTGAATACAGGGAATGCCTCAGTAAATACTGTGAAGAGTTTCTGTGGTCGAGGTTGTGATTATAGAGTGAAATATTGCCGTCTGCATTAAATAATAGATATATTTTAGCGTATTATCATTACTATTATCACTGTTATTATTGTTATTTAACTTAAATGAATTGAAACCAGTTCATACCAGGTGGATATTAACAACGGTGCTAATAAAATGTGCCCTGAGGACAGAAATTCAACAGTTATGATATTTCTTCCCCAAATGCAATACAAACAAATACTATCCAATTCCACTACAGCAACACAGATGCATCATATTACAGTTAGTTTGTTTTGCCTCAAGGTTTTATATTTTAACACTGAGCTGAGCCTGGCCAGCCGCCTGGGCAGCAGCTCTCTGTAAACACCAAGGGGGTTCTGAAATGATCCGAGGGAGTGGTGAGGTCCACCCGACGTGCATGTTTGACTGTTAAACTGGGTTTCCAGGGGTTTTCACACATGAAGACCAACACCGCGCTCTCTATGGACCGACACCGCGCTCTCTATGGACCGACACCGCGCTCTCTATGGACCGACACCGCGCTCTCTATGGACCGACACCGCGCTCTCTATGGACCGACACCGCGCTCTCTATGGACCGACACCGCGCTCTCTATGGACCGACACCGCGCTCTCTATGGACCGACACCGCGCTCTCTATGGACCGACACCGCGCTCTCTATTGACCGGCACCGCTCACCATACTTCAGAATATGCATTTATAATGTGTGGAGCATTTGGAAATATGGATATGTTGATGTAAGTGGAACACGGGATGTCACAGCACTGTGCTTTAAGGAAGCCAGCTGCTACCCAAGGCTGTAATTCCTTCTGTTGTGGTTTCCTGTAGATGATTGCGATGACAGGTGTGATCTGGCCAGTAATGAAGGGGCCCGGCTAAATCGACCCAGTGTGGTGGCTTGGTAATTAAGCCAATGGCTGGAACAGCACATCTTCGCTGTGGGAGGGAATCCCAAGGACAACAAAAACCTCCCATCTCGGCCTGAATGTATCCCTACACCTCTGTGCCGGTTACATGATGTGGTTCCATAGGCCGTTTCCCTAAGCTTACACTGGGTCTCTTTTCATTGGTGCCACCTCAGTGTCTCTTCTGAGGGTCCTGTGAGTCTCTACACAACCACATGCAGATCAATGCGGCCCGATCTGGGGGCAGCCGATCCGGCCCGGTGCGCCGATCGATGTCCCCACAGAACAGTCACCTACACAAAAGGCTACATGTTTAAAAAATGTACAGGGCAACAAATTGAACAACACACATTCACCCATTGCAGGCACATTACACGAAGTGCAGGTACTGATCCAGAGACAAACCCAGTCAAACCCCCTGAGGTGTGGTCCAGATATTTGGGTGGGGTTATTGCTCTGTCCACACTGTTGGCCTCACTGTTCTGGAAACACACACACACACACACACACATACACACACACATACACACACAATCAGTCAATCAGGAGGCTATCAATCTCTTGCCTCATGCACGCTCACACCCATACCAACATTTACACAAAACGTAAGCTGCCTCAACTCATAATCCCTCACACACACACACACACACACACACTCACCCCTCGGCGTCCACAGCAAGCCGGCCAACCAGCTAAGCGTGTAACCCAGAACAGTGTTATTCTACTGAAGTAAACAGACCACTCATGCCAGTGGGTGCATTTGCACTGTTCAGGGTGGTGTTGCTGGAGACGGTGAGGGTGGTGCGCAAGCAGGACAAAGACAGCTGTGAATAATGGCTGTAGCTGTAGGGCAGTCCGGTCTGGGACTCATAGCCTGGAATCATTCTCTAAGTACTGAATGTGGTGGACGCAGGAAATGTAGAAATGCTCCACATAGCTTGTCGACCGGCTTGTATTTCTTTGTTGTTTTCACACATTTCATGTCGATGCAAGCGGTCATCAGTTTTAAACATATATTTGTCACAATAGCTCTGTCCTCAAGTGTATTGCTGTCATTACAGTTTTGGTAGTAATCATTTGTAGTAATATTCCGAGTAGTATCTGTTACTCCGGTAGCAGTAGTAGGAATAGTATTGTGATTTGTGTTATAATCATTTTTGACTTCAGATGGACACACAGCCCTCAAAATGACCCCCCTGATGCATCCTGTTCACACCCCTGCCCCCGTCACCTCTACACAGGCTTCCCTTCATTCCAGACCAGCCTAGACTGGACCTGGGGGGGGAGGGGTCACTTTGCAAGAGCCCCGCCTTCTCCCCCCCGCCCCTCCATGAAAACACCCAGCCCTACTGTATCACTGAATCAGTAATAAAATGTGGGAGGTATATAAACCAGCCATTTTAAAACGGGCCTGAATTAGGGGAGGCTAGCGAGATCATAAATAATGGAAGACAACTTAAATGATAAATCTTCGATCTCTGCCGTAATCCTGATACACGTTGCATCGCTTTTAACTGTGAAGATCCAACCTGTGACATTTTAATATGTTTTTCTGGTTTTCTCTCATCTTTGGAGATTTTCACAGCGCTTGCATTTATTACGATCTGTCCAGGGCTCCACAGCAGGGACTGAGAAGAATCCTATTGATATTTTGCTCCTTTTCGCAAGCAGCGGGAGTAAAGGCCTGCTTATTTACTGCCAACGAATCGCAGAGCTGTAAACTCTAACCTTCAACGGGAACAGAGCTAAACTGGAACCGGAGCACTTAACCGGTCTCTTCAGATTAAGCTCCCTTTCACTCGCCAGGAATTAATTGAATGGAGAGAACTCATCATTGAGCATGTGAAGTTGAGGTTCTGTGTTCGTCTGTGGGTGGTGTGTCTGTGGGTGGTGTGTGTGTGCGGAAGGGGGGTTGCTCTAGTTATTACGTTGGTGCTCTGAATAGGGTGTCTCTTACTGCATTATCAGTTCATTTACATTGCTTTGATTTGTAGTCTTTAACAGATTGGGGAGAGACATCTAAACGCTCCTCTTTCAAAGTCCCTTTGGTGTTGAGGTAAAGTTCGACTTACTGTGGGAATATTCAATAAAAGCCTATCTTTCTGTTCCACTAAGATGAAACCATGGCATGTCTCCACATCCTAAATTCCTAGTCCATCATGAGATTGCCGTTAAACTGATTTATGAGTTCCAAATCCACGGAAGCCCTGAAGTCCAAGGAAAGTTTTTTTTCTTTTTTTTTACTATCTTGGCCTCTTGTTCATTATCTTGTTTGAATGATTTAGTATTTTATTTGAATGACTTAGTGTCTCATTTGAACGACCTAGTAAAAAAATATTTGCCTTGGCCTCCCGGGATTCTGTACAAATCAATCCACACCTTGTGTTACAATATCCACAAGGCATCATATTGAACTGATCAATATTATTATTATTATTTTGTATCTCTCCTTATTCTTTTGAGTGTACATAATCCTTTTATCATCAATACCAGGTCAACCACCCAAGTTACATAACATTCTCCACACTCTATTGATGTGTAAGCAGCCTTTCAATATTACCCATTCAGGTTTATATAGTGGGGGAAATCGAATGTATTGAACATCTTAATACAACAATTATTTTGAGAGGCAAATGGAAAAATAATTTGGGATAAAAGCCTGTTGGTCACCCTTTGAAGGGACAGACGGAAAGACTAGAGGAGTTGGAGGTGCTCTGAGAGACAGATTAAGGAGAGGCTCAAGGAATCTGAGGTGCTCTGATGGAGAGATGAACAAAAGGGTGGACGATGTTATCTGTGTACAGGAGAGAGGGCAGAGAGTTGTGGACTAATCCAACAGTGTGTTTCACTCGTTTCCTCTCTTTATATATCTGTTTCGCTCTATTTTATTTCCCTCTGTTCCCTGTTGTCTCTTTCCTCTCTCTCTCTCTCCTTCTCCCTCCCTCTGTTTCTCTCTCACAAAAGATAGACTTGTACAATTAGTATGATGACCTGCTTTGCTAACTTCTATATGCAGATTATAGGTGGGTATTGGGCAGGGGCTGTTAATCTCCCATTGAAATACATAGATGCATGTGCTATGTATCGCAATCTACGTAATCTAAAGTATAAAGATGAAGGAAAAAAACTTAAACAAATTTTACAATATCACAGCTGGCTCTCAATCTCTCCATCTCTTTTTCGATCTCCCGTTCATTTATCCCTTTTTCAGTCCCTCTCAATTGATCTCCCTTTCCCGCTGTCTGAATCTCCAACTCTGCAGCTCTCTCTTTGTCTCTGTGAAATATGGAAAGCCTCCTTTTGCGATGCAGCATCTCTTTGGTTCATAATATAGCAGGGACACTTCAGCTGTAGTAATCAGGAAAATTCTGAACTGCCAGTAGATTTTAATTTCTAGCAAATATAATTCCTGAGTACTTTCGTCTGCTCATTTTGAAATGGGTAAAACACTTCCTATTGAATCTGATGCTCTTATCGCCGCAGCAGCGGTGAAAAAATCAGCGTTGAATGATTGATGATTGTTATTCATCACTGCATGCACTGTAGTGTGATCCCTGCAGATGAGAAGTCTGATTAAAATACAGCCGGACATCCTGGAGCATGGAGGAAACGGGTTACAGTATCCACAGACAGCCTTGTCTCCTGACTATTTACTGGGCTTAACCTGTTTTGGCCGCCTAGTTTACAGGCCAAAACATTTACAGCGGAAATAACATGTCATCAATAAAACACACATATAAAGGGCATGAAAAGAAAGAGTATTCTGAAATGAAACAAAAGTAGTAATGCGTCTAACTGCTTGGTTGCCAAATGTGGCGATTGGTTGCAGTGGGAAACTGTCGCTTCCCCAGGCCACTCCCACCCCCATAACCCCGCCCTCCTCCCCGCCCCCATAGCCCCATCCCTTATCATTACAGGCAGCAGACATCAAGGGGATCAAGGCCTGATTGGCATTTCAGGTATGTAGACACTTTCCAAAAAATATGCTTCCAACATATATCTTAGCAGTTCTATATATATATGCATCTTTCTTTAGACAATAAGTGTAGGGCTTTTCGTAAATGGCTATAGCACCGGTGAATGGGGCTTATGGGTAAATTGTCCTCTTTTTGGACCGTGGCAAAGTGAATAACTTATTGTTGTGTGTTAGTGGCTGTTGTTAGTGATTGTCAACAACTGTAATACCGTCCGTTGCCTCGATATGCGATCTGGTGAAATAATTCCCCTCCCACCTAATGCTGCTTTCCAGTGTTTTTTGCTACTGGCAGACAGGTCGCTGACAGAGATTAATCTCACAGCATTTTGTCCCTTTGTGGGTTTTCTTGCCTGCTGACGGAAGTGAGCCCTTTTATCCCCTAAGACACAGACCCTGTGGTTTACAGTTGTATTATTCATGGACTGAAGGCTTGTAAATAGAGTACACGCCCACATCAGGGGGCCGGCCGGCGTGTTTTCGCCCGGCACTACTGGGGCCACCCCTGACAAAACATTTCCTCCAGTAAGTGCTTTAAGAAGAAGGGACGGCGGGGGGCGGCGGCCTGGAGAACCGGTGTGAAACACAGTGCTGCGTGGGCATAATGGCCCTTATCCCTCCCCTTGAACAGCCTTGGTGGTGTTATGAAGGAACGCGGTCCGAAAGGTCCTTTTGGGCCGGACCCCTATGTAACAAGGGAAGAAAGGAGCTTGTGACAGCACAACAGATGTCCAGTACTTTCCCCCCTTTTCTCCTGCTTCTCCTTACCTTTTCTCCTGGTCCTCCTTTCCTTTTCTCCTGCTCCTCCTTAGCTTTTCTCCTGGTCCTCCTTTCCTTTTCTCCTGGTCCTCCTTTCCTTTTCTCCCAGTCCTCCTTACCTAGCGTTAGACTTAGATGCCTGGGGGACCTCCCGTGTCCCTGAATTTTAAATGTTGTGAATTGATAATGCAGTCAGTCACTATTTTTCTTCTATAGAAAAGACCATGATTTAATGATCAGTAAAGGAGAGGGATGGATTAGAGAGAGAGAGAGAGAGAGAGGGAGGGATTGTGGAAAACCCATGAGCAGGGACTGTTGAAGAGGGGAGGAAGACTCCTTTATATTCCTAACAGTGGACCGTCGTGTTTTGACCTTTTCCTGCACCACAGGGACCTTTTCCAAGACCACTCCGGGGGCTCTGAAAACCTCCCATTGAAGGACGTGGCCAGAATCCTGAGTGACAGATGTCTCTTCCAGTGTTTGGACGTGCCGCTTTTCAGGCGGTGACCTTTTCCGAAGCGACACGCAGGCCCGTCTTTCTGCAATGTCTCATTACTTAACCCAACACGGAGGCTCATGTGCCAATCAGCCATGAGCTGGTCTCGGTTCACTGCCAGGACGACGACAGGGCGTGGCGCCTTCGTTTTAACAGGCATTCTGGACTGCCGGTGATGTTAAAACATCCTTGTTAAGCTCCCATCAATCCCATCAGTCGTGATCGGCAGAAGTGGCAGCAGTCAGCGAGAGGATTGGATTGTGTTCCTGTTGGCGCCTAGGAAGGCGGTATCTTGTGCAAAATACAGAGCCCATTGCCTCCATCGTATGCCCTCCTTCAGGCCGCATGCGTTGCAGACCTGGCAACCCAGGACATGGCTGCCCCCATACTTTCTTCCCAGTAATTAACTTAATGGATAATAAGTGCCATGTTCCTATCAAAGGGCTGGATAGAAATCTCACAGGTGTGGGATTTGCCAAAGGGCTCTGAAAACTGGGAGAAAATAGCCCCCCCACTCTGTGCTGCGTTTGCTGTCTCCGCCCTCTTATGTCAAGTGCTGATTCCTTCCTCTGTGACTTCATTCAATTCCTTGTATTTCTTTTTGGTCTTTCTCTGACCAGATCAACATGTATCTTTTTTTTTTCCATGCTTTCCCCCAGTATCTACTCTCATAGACTGGGCTGGTTGTTGGCACCTTATTCCGTGCTATGCTGTGATATTTTCGTGCTCTTTACAACCACAGTAAGCCGTGTCTTTGTTGTCTAAGCAGTATGACTGTGTGGACTACACAAAGGCTCCGTCGTGCTAACTCAATATTGATCGCGTGTTTGAGTTGCTGGGGTTACAGAATTGTCTGTTTTTGATGGATCCTCTTCAGTCTTCTTTCTTTGCCACACATACAAACATATGTGCGTCGTTTTCCTTTCTTTTCCATTGTGTACTTCAGAGCTAACGACTCCGAAATACATGTCCACTATACCCTAACCCTAACCTTAATTGGAGTAAACTTTGAGTAAACTACTTGCGTAATCTTTTATACTTTTTGCCTTAACTTTTCCTAGCGCTAACAACAAACTCTATAACCAGTAATGTTTTAACTTAAAACTAAGACACACTAAGTCAAAAAGATGATAATCTCACACACACACACACACACACACACACACACACACACACACACACACACACACACA
>JACXGJ010004131.1:0-47935 GCA_016801105.1 Esox niger | reverse complement strand
ACACACACCAAAGATGTCCACAGCATTCGCAACACACACCAAAGATGTCCAAAGCATTCCCAACACACACCAAAGATGTCCCTAGCATTCCCAACACACACCAAAGATGTCCACAGCATTCCCAACACACAACAAAGTTGTCCACAGCATTCGCAACACTCACCAAAGATGTCCACAGCATTCGCACAGTCACCAAAGATGTCCCCAGCATTCCCAACACACACCAAAGCTGTCCACAGCATTCGCAACACACACCAAAGATGTCCACAGCATTCGCAACACACACCAAAGATGTCCACAGCATTCGCAACACACACCAAAGATGTCCACAGCATTCGCAACACACACCAAAGATGTCCACAGCATTCGCAACACACACCAAAGATGTCCAAAGCATTCCCAACACACACCAAAGATGCCTACAGCATTCCCAACACACACCAAAGTTGTCCACAGCATTCGCAACACTCACCAAAGATGTCCACAGCATTCGCACAGTCACCATAGATTTCCACAGCATTCGCAACTCACATAAAAATATGCTATTTTCTATTGTAATCTATTTCCATTGTCAGCTAAATACAAAATAGAATTTCAGTCTCTCATGCTGTTATTGCTAACGTGCATATCTTAGGAGCCAGACAATACAATATTGGAGACTAATAAGATGTGTCTTGGATGAATAATGCAGTTTCTTCTGCTGAAAGAAAGCAAGTTTCATGTTCTGACTTTTCGGTTCCTTTTTCCACTCTGTTAACATATCTATATTGATTGGAAACAGAACTACATTTTAGCAGCACAACAGCCTACCGATTTCACTAAGCTGAGACATCAGGTAAACCAGCTTCGATCCGACAGAGCCTATGTGCCTCACACAAACATGCAATCTCCCAATCTAATTCACTTGTCTGTATGCGCCAGCAATTTAGAATGCTGATATTCAACTGGAGTTAATCTACTTTTTCCTTGGGCTGGTAAGAATGTGTGTATTGGAACAAACATTGGCTTGATTCAGTGTTTCTTATCACCATCCATACACAAAAGTCCAGGAGATCATGAAAACCCCTACATTATTTAAATATATAATTGAATACTCACTGGGTGATGGCCTGTGTCTCATCCGGGCTGAGGGAGTCGTAGATGAACACATAGTCATTGGAGCAGTCATCCTCTATATGGAAGTCGGAGAAGTGGACTGAGATGACGTTCTGTCGTAAGGCTCGGATCTGCCACTGGCAGCGGGACTGGGACGGGTACGGATTTGGAAAACCTGGAGACTCGAAGCTCTGGACTGAAGAATTAGCCTCCAGCCGGATTAAACATTTTGTGTCTGAAGAGGAGGCAATAAATGGCACAGATGACATCAGTAGTATAGACATCTGACTTTCTCGGTCATGTCACATGCTCAGAAAAGAAAAACGCTGGGTCTGGTGGTCCCAAAAGTGCAAACACCAAGGGAGATACCGCAGTGGAGAAACTGATGAATTCTGCATTCCATGGCGTCAGTCCAAATGTAATATCGTTGTTAATAATGTAGTATTGTGTGTTGATGCATTCAATTTGAAATTTAACGTAATATACGTCAACACAGAAGGTAACCACAATTCTAGTGAAACAGGAAAAATCCCATTTTCCTTCAGTGCTCTGTGTTTGTAATCTATAGCCAGGGATTTCAATCTTTTCGTAGAACAGCAGAAATGGAAGAAGCACCATGTATCAAGCGAGGTGGGCTTTTGTTGGAGACAGGAAGCAGCGATTTGAACATCTAGCAGAAAATGACATTGGCAAGTGACTGAAAAATAACACATGGGTTTACTCACCCACCCTGGGGTTCCTGGCCATCCTAGGGTCTGTGCCTGGAGAAACATGGAGGGGGAGAAAAAATGAGATGGAAAGATGTAGGGCGAGTGGGTTAAGTAAAGGCTGAGTTTGGGTTGCACATGTTCTGTCCCATTTCAATTCACTGTGAAATTGCTGCAAATGGCCTGTCATTTTTTAACACCTCGTCTCATCTTGACCCATGATGCCGAGCGATCCATCCCTATCTAACAGTCTGAAACCACACCAAATCAAATGTAAAGAATTTAGAGAGCAAAACTACTGTCTTATACAGCAGTCAGCCTTTTGAATGAGGACCATAACAGGAACAGAAGCAATGTGATTTTAGTGTAGACAAAACCTATGACAATCAGAGACACCAGGGAGAGACAGGCAGGTAGCTAGAAGGCAGCCCAGGGGCCAGCTGGTGTAATTTAATTTAAAGAATCCAACTTAAAGCAGAAACCTCCCTCAAAACTATCATCTTATCTCATAAGGTCATATACATTTAGCTGGAGAAAAACAGTCATAAATGGCACTAATCTGATCAGAGATTAATACTTGCCGAAGAGGACAAAGGGTGGGCTTATATTGCTCTACCACAACCCATAATAAAACAGATTTTGCTAATGAACGTATCCGATAGCAGCTAATGTAAAGAATGAGGAATTGAAGGTTTGAAAGTAGGCGAATTTTTGAAGAGGAGGGCTGGTCACTGCAGTCTTAGTTTACACCCTAAGTCTATAACAGTGGTTCTTAAGTCCAGGCCTAGAGACTCTGTCTACTGCTGATTTTCTATTCCAACTTAAAGTTAATTGCATTCACCTGGTGTCCCAGGTCTAAATGAGTCAATATTAAGAGAGCTAGAATGAAAGCCAGAAGTAATTTGGGTCTTGAGGCCTGGAGTTGAGAACCTTTGGTCTATAAGCCCTTCTCCCTCAGACATTCCACCCCTTGTGTCACCTTGACTTGGTGGTACTAATTGCTAACTCACGTGAGGCTGTAACTTCACTGATCTGGAGGTGCTGGCCGGAGCGCTTTCCCAGTTCTCTGAACTTTTTCTTCAACACATCTAGGATCCGATACTCAGAGAACTGTGGCAGGATCTCCAGGTCTGCTGCTGGGATATCAAACATGATCCAGTAGTATGCCAGCACACCTTCACTAGAGAGAGAAGGACTTGATGGAGTGGAAAACCAAACTTTGCTCACTTTAAATTAGATATTGTCCAATTTGGCTTAATTTGCAGTCATAGGTGTGCTTGTCAGACCAGCAGGTAATGGTTGCTGCAGCCATTAATTCACCATATATTTTGCTGGTCACAAAATTAGAATATCATAAAAAATGTATTTCAGTAACTTCATTCAAAAAGTGATACTTGTATAATGTATACAGTCATTCCACACAGACTGAAATATTTCAATTGTTCATTCCTTTTAATTTTGATGATTATAACTGACAAATAATGAAAACCCCAAAATCTGTGTATCAGAAAATTAGAATATAGTGAAAAGGTTCAATATTGAAGACACCTGGTGCCACACTCAAATCAGCTCATTAACTCAAAACACCTGCAAAGGCCTTTAAATGGTCTCTCAGTCTAGTTCTGTAGGCTACACAATCATGGGGAAGACTGCTGACATGACAGCTGTCCAAAAGACGACCATTGACACCTTGCACAAGGAGGGCAAGACAAAAAAGGTAATTGCTAAAGAGGCCGGCTGTTCACAGAGCTCTGTCCAAGCACATTAAGAGAGGCGAAGGGAAGGAAAAGATGTGGTAGAAAAAAGTGTACAAGCAATAGGGATAACCGCACCCTGGAGAGGATTGTGAAACAAAACCCATTCAAAAATGTGGGGGAGATTCACAAAGAGTGGACTGCAGCTGGAGTCAGTGCTTCAAGAACCACCACGCACAGACGTATGCAAGACATGGGTTTCAGCTGTCGCATTCCTTGTGTCAAGCAACTCTTGAACAAGCCACAGCGTCAGAAGCGTCTCACCTGGGCTGAAGACAAAAAGGACTGGACTGCTGCTGAGTGTTCCAAAGTTATGTTCTCTGATGAAAGTACATTTTGCATTTCTGTTGGAAATTAAGTTCCCAGAGTCTGGAGGAAGAGAGGAGAGGCACAGAATCCACGTTGCTTGAAGTCCAGTGTAAAGTTTCCACAGTCAGTGATGGTTTGGGGTGCCATGTCATCTGCTGGTGTTGGTCCACTGTTTTTTCTGAGGTCCAAGGTTAATGCAGCCGTCTACCAGGAAGTTTTAGAGCACTTCATGCTTCCTGCTGCTGATCTATTTTATGGAGATGCAGATTTCATTTTCCAACAGGACTTGGCACCTGCACATAGTGCCAAAGCTACCAGTACCTGGTTTAAGGACCATAGTATCCCTGCTCTTAATTGGCCAGCAAACTCGCCTGACCTTAATCCTATAGAAAATCTATGGGGTAATGTGAAGAAGATGCGATACGCCAGACCCAACAATGCAGAAGAGCTGAAGGCCACTATCAGTGCAACCTGGGCTCGCATAACACCTGAGCAGTGCCACAGACGAATCGACTCCATGCCACGCCGCATTGCTGCGGTAATTCAGGCAAAAGGGGCTCCAACTAGGTTTTGAGTGCTGTACATGCTCATACTTTTAATGTTCATAAATCAACTTTTGGATGATATTCTAATTATATGACCAGTACCTGTACATTATCAATCAATCAAATGCAATCAATCAAATGTAAAAGCCCTGTTTACATCAACAGTTGTGACAAAGTGCTTTCACAAAACACCCAGCCTTAAACCCCAGGGAGCAAACAACATTACTATTGACTGACAGTTCTTTAAGGCAGGACTGCACGGCTCAGCATGTAGTCACCCCCAAAATGATCCACACACTCGATAAAGATTAGCAAAAAAGGCTGAATAAAATACATACAGGTAATGAGCTATATTGTATTTTCCTCACAGCTGGAATATGTTGTACCACATAAACGATTTTGAAAGATAAATATTGTATTATACAACTATAACCCAAAACAATAATTAAAATACTAGGGGTTATATATAACTATTATCCCTACATAATAAAAATACTAAGCTGTAGACTGTAAACCCTGATCAAGATACCATCCAGGCTAAACATAAAAAGCATGTGAATAAGGGCTGCACGATTAATAGAATTATAATCGAAATTGAGATACTGACATCCAAATCATCAACTTACCGATCTTCAGCTCAAAATAAATGAATACGATGCGCTTCTCACGCCACGCAACGGGCACGCATCGTACATCCGTAACTGTTTTCTTGCGGGTGCTGTAGTTGCTTTTGTAGATACCTTAAATACCTTGACTAACTTTGTTTAAATATTCAAGTTTTTCAGTGTTGGCTTGAGTTAACACTGCAAGTGCTAGCGACGACGCCTGCTTCAAGATAGTGAGTTACACCAATATACTGTACCACATAGTATTATTAAAAGTTTCGGCATGAAAATCGGTGCCTACAAAGTGGGACAAAATATTTCTCAATGGTTGACAAGATCTGGATAACCATCTATGGCAATGGCACAAACATAGCAAACACGAATGCATTAAATAAGCAGTTTAACGAGTTCGACACAGACTGCACATTCAAACTGGTAATAAGAGTAAAATTGAAAACACTCAACTTCAACTCGATTTCTATTCAGTTTAAAAGCACATTATGGAGGCATTAATCTAAAATGTTAAGTGAGATAATCTACGATATTTACATCCATGTTTAAAAATCTGAAATCATAACCCTGATTGCAGTATTTGTCAAATAAATCGCAATTCAATATTTTATCCAAATCGTGCAGCCTTAATTTTGAATTAATTGTAATACAATCTGTTGCATGTACAAATTATGACAATCCTATGATTCTATGGTCATCTGACAGTGGGAGTATAAGGCATTTTAATATTTATTTTACAAACAGCGACTACAGTACATTACCGACGTGCTGAAACTCCACATCCCAGTATTCTCTCCTACCTGAAGGCAGTCACCACAGACTTGGTGTAGTACTTGGAAAGGCGCTCAACTTGTTTGTAGTTGGTATCAAGCTGGAGAATAACCCAAACATAAAAGTTGTAATCCAGTAGGATACAGATGCAGTCTCAGTCGATTACAGTACATTTTTCAAAAATTCCCATTTTGTGCTTGATGTGTAATAAGTGTAATCACAAATAAACCTCAGTTAGCTCTACATGCTGCAAAAATATCACAGACCCACCAAGGCAGGGAGACCCCTAAAGGTGTCCAGTAGTATCTGGCACCAAGACATGTGCAGCACATCCTTCAAGTGAAGGAACTCAAAAATGTAATTTCTATGTTTTTTTTTCATATTAAATTATTCGTGCCCAGCTTCAAATTCCCGGGCCTCTTATTTTTTTCCAGAGCAGTATCTACCTCAGGAGGTTTACTGTTGCTTTCCCTGCATTTCAGTTGTACATGCTCCTTCATTGCACATTTGGATTTGCCATTGTACTTGCATTTGTCTTCATTGCACATCTCACTTCCCACTTGTAACATAGATTATGCTTAATACTTGTAAATTTTCGTCTCTCTTCTATTTGTACTTCTGGTTAGACGCTAACTGCATTTTGTTGTACTGTACTTGTACTGTTCAATGATAAAGTTGAATCTAATCAAATTCTTCATTACTTATGGTGAATTGCCATTTTTCAGTTCCTTCATATGTAACATAAGTTGCCGTGGATCTGACTTCTTAGTCCAGCACGTCCCACAGATGCTCAATCTGATTTAGATCTGGGGAATTCGGAGGCCTGGGCAAACCCTTAATTTCTTAATCGTGTTCCTCAAACAATTCCCGAACAATGTGTGCAGTGTGGCAGGGCGCATTATCCTGCTGAGAGGCCACTGCCAAGAAGGTGTGTACCTGTTCTGCATGTTTAGGCAGGTGGCACTTAAATTAATGTCCACATGATTGCTCAGAGCAAAACACTTCCTCCACCAGCTTGTCATCTTCTCAAAGTGCATCCTGGTGCCTGGACCAGATGACCTTCTTCCAGGTATCCATTGTAGGCGCTTTTGAATGTGGACACATGTCATCATGAGCACTCTAACCTGTCTGCGGCAACACAGCCCTATACACAGCAGGGTGCAATTCACTGTGTGTTGTGACACATTCCTCCCGTAAGCATCATTAAAATGTTCTGCTACTTGTGCCACAGTAGACCTTCTGTCGGGTCGGATCAGAATGGATAGCCTTCGTTGCCCTTGCATATCGATGAACCTTGGGCACACAACACCCTGTCGTCGGTTTGTGGTTTGTCCCTCTTCAGACCACTGTCGGTAGGTACTCACCACTGCTGACTGGGAACACCCCACATGCCTTGCTGTTTCAGGGATGCTCTGACCCTGTAGTTTGGCAATAACAATTTGGCTCTTGTCAAAGTCGCTCAGGTGTTTACTCTGCTCATTTCTCCTGCGTCCAACGCGTTGACTACGAGGAACTGATTGTTCGCTTACCATCCAATTCACCCAGACCTTGACATGTGCCTGTGTTATGAGATTATCAACTTTTTGCTTCACCTCTGAGTGGTCAATGTTTTGGTTCATCAGTGTATATATGTACTTGAACACTTATTTTAGCATTTATTTTAATAAAAACTCTTTGAAACCCATCAGACCGTGTGGGTATTTCTCAGATGTCCGTGTTGTTGCTTTATAGACATAAATCACCAATTGCAAGGAGATTGACATCATGCATAATGACAGTGTCTAATGACAATAACTGATAATGACAGTGTCAAGGCTTGTTCTAAATGTTTTATTAACTGTCCTCTGGAAAGTATTAACACTCCCCTGTTCTAAGTATTTTGCCGGAATCTGAGCACACCCCAAAACATCGGCAAACATCTTACTGGTTAGTAGATAGCTGCAGATTCAGCAAGCTATTATGGTCTGATTTTTATACATTTTATTTGATATCTTACACAGTTGTTTTCCTGAGCTATGTTTGCTTTCCTAATGGTAAGAGTAGCTAAGGATTTTTGCACTAGGAGCATTCAATAACATTATTAGCATAAGAGGTTTTACCTCCACCTAAACTCTTACAGATAACCGATACAGCAATAGAACTGGGCTCTTATGGCAAAGGGGGAGGTGTTTAACTAGGATAAAAGGGAATTGGGCCACTCCTTCATTTATACATAAAAAGAGGTTAGAATTGACCGATCTGACAAGACAAGAAAGGCATCTGTCACTTTGTCTGTTTATATGACACCTACAGAAAAAACCTACAGTCAGCTATTGAACACAACATAACCAGGACAGAGCATCGGAGTCAAACTCACAATATTTTCAAGGTCATCTGCCAGGTCTTTAAACTCCGTGGTGTTGGGGTCCTCCAGCTTGGGGTCATAGGATAGGTTATCCAACTTCATGTGCCCACTAAACATTCGCTGTGCTGGGACACGCTGCCTACTTAGGGTAGCCTCCAACTGCTTGCCTTTGACTGGGGGGAGGACACGGGGGAGAAATTCCTTTAATACAATTCTACAAGAAACACCAATAACTATTAAAAGGTTAATAACTGCTTCTATGCCAGTATGATCAACAGAGAGCAAAAGTGATTTTGGAGAAATAGTAGTTTGTATATCTGATCAGGCTGTAGCGTGTTTATCTGCTTTTCTGTCAGGGTGTTCTATTTATTCCACATCTTGCTACTTTAATGAATTATTAATGACTACGAAATGGAGACCTGTCGAGACAGGGAGACGTCCGTGGAAAATTAGATATGAAAAA
The DNA here is from genome assembly GCA_016801105.1 of Esox niger. Taxonomy (NCBI): domain Eukaryota; kingdom Metazoa; phylum Chordata; class Actinopteri; order Esociformes; family Esocidae; genus Esox; species Esox niger. The sequence goes on along the minus strand of JACXGJ010004131.1, from coordinate 39,330 downwards.
TGTTCCACTCATTTCAGATATTTATATCAAACAATTAGGCTTTCAAAGAAACACTCAGGTAGTGTTCCACTGTTGGGCTAATATGTAAGCGCCTGTGCGCTGTAGATGACAGGTTTCGATTTTCTATTTGCAAAGGGGAAAGTCGATTTCGAAGTCTTCCCATGAGCAAAAAAAAACATTTAGCTGTGTTTACACATTTCAGCAATTATCAATACAAAAAAGAAAAGACTGAAATAGCATTTGGCAACTGCACGAAGGAACTAATTCACATTTTGATCGGTTAGTGCCTCAATTTTGTATGGTGTAAATACGGTCTTCATTACGACTTATCTACACACCATCACATATTCTCCACTTAATAGGATATTTTATTATTTTAGGATGTACAACCCCATTTCCAAAAATGCAAATAAACAGAATGTAAAAACGTGCAAGTCATTTATCCCTCTATTTAATTGAAACTCGTACCAAGACAACATATCAAATTTTGAAACTGAGAAATGTTATTGATATAATAATAACATACCCATTTTGAATTTGATGCCAGCAACACATTTAAAAAAAGTTGGGACAGGGGTATGTTTACCACTGTGTTGCATCACCTCTTATTTTAACGATGCTCTGTAAGTGTTTGGGAACTGAAGACACCAATTGCAGTAGTTTTAAAAGTGAAATGTTTTCCATTCTTGCTTGATACACGATTTCTCCTTTGTCGTATTTTACGTTTCATAATGTGCCAAATATTTTCAATGGGTAACAAATCAGGATTGCAGGCAGGCCCGTTTAGGACCTGGACTCTTTTGCTATGGAACCATGCTGTTGTAATACGTACAGAATGTGGTTTGGGTTTGTCTTGCTGAAATAAGCCAGGCCTTCTCTGAAAAATATGTTGTCTGGGTGGCAGCATATGTTGCTCCAAAACCTGCATATATTGTTCAGCATTAATGGTGCATTCACAGATCAGCAAATCACCCATGCTATGTGCACTAATGCACACACCCCCATACCATCACAGATGTTGGCTTTTGAGCTGTGCGCTAATAACAAACCAGATCTCCTCTTTAGCCGGGAGGACGTGGACGTTGTGTTTCTTCGAACCACATGACAGTTTTCCACTTTGCCTCATCTTAAATGAGCTCAGGCCCAGGGAAGGCAGAAGCATTTCAAGGTCTTTCTTATAAATGGTCTCTTCTTTGCATGGTAGAGTTTTCACTTGCATTTTTGAATGCAGTGATGTACTGTGTTCACAATGGTTTATGGAAATGTCATTGAGCCCATGCAGTGATGTTCACTATAAAATTTTGTCCATTTTTATTGCAGTGCCTGATGGCCCGAAGATCACGGCCACCCATATTGGTTTTCGGCCTTGTCCCTTGCGTACTTAGATTTCTCCGGATTTTCTGAATCTTTTAATGATATTATGTATCATAGATTATGGAGTCCACAAAATGTTTTTGGTAAAAATGTTACATTGAAAAACACTATACTTAATTGTTGCGCTATTTGCCAGCTCAGTTTTTCGCAGATTGGTGAACTCCTCTCCATCTATTTAACAGACTCATCCTCTCTAGGGTGCTCTTTTTATACCCAGTCATGTTACTGACATTTTGCCAATTCACATCATAACTTATGAGATTTTCCACAAGGTTGTTTTTAGCATTATACAGCTTTTCAGTCTTTAGTAGCCCCTGTCACAGCTTTTTTCAACATGTTGCTGGCATCAAAGTCAAACTGGGCATATATATTTCAAGAAACAAAAACATTTTTCAGTTAACATTTGGTATGTTGTCTTTGTACTATTTTCTATTGAATATACATGATGTGCACATCATTGTATTCTTTTTTATTTGCCAATTACACAGCAGTCCAACTTTTTTGGAGACAGGGTTGTAATCAAATTGTATGTTTACAAACCTAAAATATCATTATTGAATGAGTCTCTTTGTTGGAAGCCATTTTGTTAATAATTACACTTGTGAGTTTGTTGGGATATCTCTACCAACTTTGCACTTCTAAACATTAAAATAGTTGACCTTGTTCAGCATCGATGGACAGCAGTCTTCAAGTCATGCCACACATTTTTTATTGGTTTTAGGTCAGAGCTCTAAATCAGGCCACTCAAGTGTACATTTTTATTCCTTAGCCACTGCATTCCATTTCAGTTTCCCCCCGGAGCTTCAGATCATTGACATGTTGAAAAGTGAACTTTGATCTTAGTTTCAGCTTTCCTGCACGAGGCAGCCGGATTTTACACTGACCTGCTGCTTTCCAAAACATGGTTCTTTAGTTCTTTTAAATGGCCAATGGTGATCATGGTTGCGTGTTTCTGTAGCAATTTACCCAAAAAGAGGGAACCTAAAAATAATTGACTATAGGTTCCTACTTTATTATTATTACATGTACTTGCAGGGGTCCAACAGTGAGTTTGAAATAGCGGGGGACCCATTTAAAATGTTCTTATTATTTTGGGGTTACCAATTAAGACCGACATTGGTGGCCATGTCCCCCTCTTCTATACCCTTTTATATGCGTCTTACATACGGCAGAAAATTTTTACTCACTAACAAACAGCCAGATTAGAACTCCTGTCACAGCCGCCAGAATAAGCAGAGCGATGAAGACACCAACTATGACTCCAGTCCTCTTCTTTGATGCCATCTTCTCTTTGTTATCCAGAAAGGTAACCTGCTCATGCTGCCTGTTCAGACCCTAGTTTGGTAGAGGTAGAGAGTCAGACAGATATACACAGAAAGAAGTTTAAAAAGGAACATTCTGTTTTACAATTTATGTTGAGATTGCTTAACAAGTACACACCAATTAGGCCATATAATAATGGCCATCTGCCTAATGTGTAGTTCATCTGTAAGGTGGATGGATAATCTCGCCAAAGAAGAAGTGCTCACTGGCACAGATCTAGGCAGATTTGTGAACAATATTTGAGATAAATAGGCCTTTTGTGTACATAGAGGACGCCTTAGATCTTTGAGTTCAGCTCATGATGGAGGCAAAGACAAAAGTGTTGCGTTTATAATTTTGTTCAGTGTATAAAGATTATGTGCTAAGGCAGTGTGGTACTGTAGATTAAATCAAATGTATTTCCAAGCTTTTTGTGGAAAGCTGAAAATACATTAGCTTTTGTTGAAGATTGACAGGAGGGTCATTTTTACAAGTGTTTACTTGGCATCAACAGTGAAGCAGGCCAATTTAAGACTGAATTTTGGATATACGCATGTTGAATGAAAGTGAGCAGTCCAGCAAATGGCCAAGAGATTTGTAGATTAAGGTATTTTTATACAATAGAAACCCTTAGGCAGGCCATCTAAAAAGTATTTTGCCCCATATAAATTCTACTAATAGTGATCAAGTATTTTTGGTAAGCCAGCTGATACTCCACTCCCCCCAAAAAAGCATGATAATTTCGAGCAATTCATTTACAGTAAGTAGGTGAGTGATAATAATGAACAGGGAATTACCCTGTTATGGATTTACTTGAAATGGCCTACGCCAACAATAGCGTTGCATCCTATCACCCTTCAGTCTGCTTAAGCCTTCTCCCTTTTTTAACTTTTGATTCTGTCTCTCCTCCTGTCCGCCTCTGGACCTCATACTTCTTTCACAGTTCCCTTTCCTCCATGCCAGCCCAGCAATTCACCCCCCCCCCCAGCTCTGTCTAATTGAGTCCCTGCAAGCTTATATTAGTTTGCTGCAGGCAGCTGAGCAAAAATGGATGAAAACAAACCATCCAGGTGACCCATCATTCTTCTACCTTCTTGTTGCTACTTTGCCATCCTCTCCATACATTGCAAAAGCCGCAATCACTTCAAACTTTCACCTCCCAATTCTTTAAAACTTTCTTTTCCATCCTCACACCTTCACCTCCACCTCTCTGAGAATGACTTTCATAGAATCAACTACTTCATAGCATCCACACCTCATTCACTCTGGATAGTGAGACCCCTGGTCCCTCACATGCTAAGATTGTCTGTGCATTTATTTCCCCCACTTCCTGTAGATGAGACCCTGCCAATACTGATATTGTGTGGCCCAATCAACCCCATCTACCTATTTCAGAAATATTCTACCGTTCTTCACCAATGCACCCAAGTAAACTCAGTATCTCAAAATATTAGAATAACAAATGTCAAATACAGAAATGTCAACCTGAAAAAAGCTACAATCAGCTAATTAACTCAAAACACCTGCAATGGTCTCCTAAGTATATTAATTTATGCACTCAATACTTGGTCAGGGCTCCTTTTGCGCAAATTACTGGATCAATGCAACGTGGAATGGAGACCATCAATCGATCTGTGTTATGGAAGCCCAGGTTGCTTTGATGGCTGCCTTCAGCTTGTCTGTGTTGTTTGGTCTGGTTTCTCATTTTCCTCTTCAAAATACAGGTCAGACGAGATGGCTGGCCAATAAAGCACAGTAATACCATGGGCACCAAACCAGTTACCAGATGTTTTGGCACTTTATGTTTTTCAGCATCTCCATAAAGCTTGTCAGCAGATGCAAGCATGAAGTGCTCTACAATCTCCTGATAGACGGCTGCAATGACTCTAGACTTGATAAACCACTGTGGACGAACACCAGCAGATGAAATGGTACCCCAAATATTACTGACTGGGGAAACTTCCCCCTGAAGTTCAAGCAACTTGGATTCTGTGCCTCTCCACTCTTCCTCCAGACACTGTCCTTGATTCCAAATTAAATGCAAAATGTACTTTAATCTGAAGAGAGGACTGAGGAACAGTCCAGTTCTCTTTCTCCTTCGCCCAGGAAAGATGCTTCTGACATTGTCTCTGTTTCAGGAGTGGCTTGACACTAGGAATGTGACACTTGTAGCCCATTGCCTGGGCACGTCTGTGCGTAGTGGCTCTTGATGCACTGACTCCAGCCTCAGCCCACTCCTTTCCTTTCCAGTCTACTTTCCATAATAATGCTTTGATATAGCACTCTGCGACTAGCCGGCCCTTTCAGCCAAAACCTTCTGTGGCTGGCCCTCTTCGTGGAGGATGTCCATGTGTGTCTTCTGGACAACTGTCAAGTCCGAAGTCTTCCCCATGACTGTGATTGTGTGTACTGAAGGCTTAGGGAGTTAATTATTTGATTAGAACTTTTCTCAGGTCGACATTTCTGTATTGTAAATGATTTATTCAGAATATTTTGAGATACAGGATAATTGGCTGTAAGCCATAATCATCAAGATTAAAAGGATGGAAATGTTTAACTTTATGTGTGTGCAATGAATATAGAATATGCGAAGGTGTCACTTTCTGATTTGAAATAAGGATTTTTTTTTTTTGTCACGATTACCAAATTTTTTTGAGATACACCTATATAAACTGCCCAAGCTGACTATTTCTCACTGTTCAGCTGACTTCAACACTGTGATCAGTCCCTCCTTTGCACTATCTGAGGGATGGATATGGGTGTTTCAGGCTCCGCACTCTTGGACTGCATCCTATCTGGCAGGCCGATTCTATAAAGGGAAGTGGAAAGTATCAGGGTTTGACAAGAGAGAGCTCATCTTGTCTCCACGGAAAGCTAAACTCATGATTTGTTTTTGAAATACAATAGTGTCAGACCTTCAAAGAGGCCTGACAAGATTTGGAGGTATGGCCTCACGAGACTAATGCCAATGATAGACCGTTGTGGAATAACAATTATATACATTAAAAAAATCATGTTCTATCACAGCCAAAACACAAAATTGAGGATGTGATACGTCAGTTGCAGGTTTTAAAAATGTAAAAATGCATTTAGTGTACAAGAACCAATTAGGGCTCCCCAATGTTGAGTTTCTCTGTGACAGAACATTAGTTTTTTTATTTCATTAAGTTCTCCTAAATCCTTTTAATAGAGGAAGAGCAATATAGCCTGATTACGCAGCACTCGAGCTAGCTCGACGCTACTCTCCCTGAGAGAGAGTTGTGAGCACAAAAAGAAAGTCCAAACATTGATTCTAGACATATATTTTTCAAACATCTTAAATTGTTTTCATATTTGTCATTATTGCCTTTTAATACTATGTTTTGGGACATTGATCAAAATGTCTTGTCAAAAGTAAGTAACACCAGTTTAATATTTCAGCCACTACTTTGGGTGTGATTGTTTATTTAGATCCCAATTTGCTTTTGCCCTAAGAGCAGCTGTATTCCTGGGGAACGCAGAAAACACAGAAAAATTGGGTATACTGAGTGTGTGCTCAAGTCCATGCGTAGACATGAGATTGAGTGTGAGAGCGTACATCTTTCCTGATTTTCATTACCATACGTAGTCAAAAAGAAATGTATTGATTTATTTTAATGACACCAGAAATCACCAAATAGATTGGGCCAGCCTGCACTGTATCAATCAATAGATGGATTGCAAAAAGTCAAACAAATGTCTACTGAACAAAAATGTTACAAAACATGTAGTGTTCCTCCAATGTTTCATGACTGGAAATGAATGGTCCTTAAATTGTCCACTAAAACAAAAATATTGTATTACATTTTATTCAGAGATTTTACATCCCTGTAATTTCAATTGACCGAATACCATAAACAAACCACAACTCAAATAGCTTAGAAATTGTTTGCATTTTGGGTTGATATTTGTTTGAATTATCGATGAACAATATTTAATTCCATGAAGTCAGATATTGTATTGTATTAATTTCTACAACATTGAAAAATTCCCTCACAAAATGAAAAGCCTAGATCAAATATTTGGCATGTTGAAACAGGCCCAGAATGAATCATGCTATCAAAACTGGCCAAACTCGTTCAGTTTCCTGAGAAAACACACTGCACTGCAGACCTCCTTGACACTTTTTACATGCACCACCTTCTCTAAGAAGCAGGAAACTGTGAGGAAGTAATAGATGACATCGTCAATGTTACTATCTAGCCACTGCTTCCCGACCTCATGTGTTATAGTGACTAATAGATGTACTTTATAGTGACTATCCATACTAGCCCCAATCTCTCTCTCTTCACAGAGAGCTTCAGTATGAAGGGTAAAGCTCAGGGCACACCTGGAGCACAGGCTAAGATCTATGGTCACTGTCTGCGCTGGTTGTAGCGTGTCCAAGCCCTCTTCCGAATGTTAGTAATTACCACACACACACACACACACACGCACACGCGCACACACGCACACACGCACACACGCACACACGCACACACGCACACACGCACACAATTGTCTGTGTGCCTGTGGCCCAGCATAGAAAGGGCTCTGGTCCATCATTAGGGATGGGGGAATTGCTTCGGTATTAAATCAATTTGTCAGATGTGCCACCCTTAAGATGGGGTCTCAATTACACTGGTACAGATGATAACTCATGGCAATTAAGAACCATTCTTACCATTCTCCGGCTTTCGCACATGCCTCTTAATTGGAAATTCTAACAGCAATCATAGCTTGGAATTAAGGGAATCATTATGGACCAGATCAGTAAGCGCTCAGGGGTCCGTCTTTATCAGTCACTCTGATCACAGCCTAATAAAACCATTACATGTTCCCTTGTCATAGCCCCTCTCACACTATCTCTCTGTGCTACAACAAAAATACCACTCACTCCTGATCTATCCATTTGTGAAAGGTACGCAGGATGTTTTTCCAATTACAGGCATCAGTGTGGTGTCCTATGATTACACAGGAAATGGTGTAGAATGCAAGAGACACACAGAAGCACACTCACTGGCAGAACCACCAGGGCAATTCAAACACTGTCATAGTATTTTACCTGAAAAATACTACAACAACAGAAAAAAATTGGTGACTATTACAAACACAGGCATGATACCTTAAGACCCATGCTATAGGAGCTGATTACCTACTGTAATACATACTTAGAATAGCCAGACTTCCAAACAAGTATCATTTGGTCAAACCAGTTTGACTGGTGGATAATGAGCTATTCTCTTCTGTAAGTGTGGTTCAGAAAGGTAGCTTAATTTCAAACAAGACCCTTTTCACACAAGCATTTGATGTGTGCAAGCACATAATATGTGAATACTTTGTGGGTTTTCATACTGTATTGTCACATTACATGCTGCTGTTTCAGATAGAGGCACAAAATCTAAAGTCCTGTTCAGTGTAATCTTATTGTATCGTATTGTTTGACACGTGTCATGGTACAAAACCGTTGGTAAGGGTATTTAGTGCGTTGTGCTATTTTCTGCATGCAATTTGACAAACACGGAATGTAATATTATTGGGAGCCACCAAAAAGGCTCTATGCAGAAGACCTGAACACAACAGTAGTAATATCCGTTCATTAAAATGAAACTCAGTAAAAGAAAACACAGGGGATTTGAGCAGATTTCTCTGTTATAGCCTAATAGCAATTTAAGTGAACCGTGACAGCCCCGCAGAAAATGGGTGCATGCCATATGTTTTAAAACGACATCTGCTGTAGCAGGTAGCTAGTACCTCATTTTGGTTGATAGCAATAGCTCTCACTACTAAATAAATATTACGTATAACTAATCAAGGGTAACTACAGGTCCCAGACTGAATGATCCTTGACTTTGCTATATTGTCATAGAACTTTAGTGTGATGTTATACTTTAGATATCCATCTGGGTGAGTCGGTCTTTTGCTCCTGCTTGTGTTTGCACTACACGTTAATGTAGCAAATATTAAGCAAACTAAAGCACTGGATGTATTTATTGTTTTTGTTCTCCACTACAGGCATGCCGTTTTGCTTCCTGCACAAGTCACAGCTAAAACAGGGGTGCTTCTTTACTGAAACAAGCGCCATACTCTATATTGAATCAAAGCGTGCGCTATGAAAATGCACTACAGTTTATCTCTTAGAGTTTGTTTCTTTGCCCCATTCCATCTACCTCTATGGCAGTTCAAAAACAAGCAGATATCTTAATTGTATTTTTGGAACTGGGTCAAAAGATCCGGGGCTATTCCAAAAAGACCCTGGGCTCAAAAGCCCCGGAAGTCCAGGCCTAACGACCGCATTAGCAGCGATGACCAGCATTTTCATTTGCTATAGCCAAATATGAAATGTCTTCATACAAACTTGAAGGGTGGCTGGATCTATCCCAAAATAGTGATTCTAAAGATACTACGTCTCGTTTTTGAATGTTGATTCAAGCATCATTAGGATTGATGCCAGTTTCGGTTTCTCTCTTCTAGGTTGTGCCCATTTCATCAAAGAGCAGAACTGTCACTGTGTGCCAACATTGTTCTGTGGTCGTGAAAAGTGCTTCTTCAGCTCAACCGCTGTTGCTTGTGACTGCACTAATACAACATTCGTACGCATTGCGCAACCTGACTACCAGTAGCCACTGCCAATATGAGATACAGGCCTACATTCATTGCACGTATGAATACAATGGCTATTCATATGTGCAATGAGCATTGTATGAAGATATTTTACAGCTGTTCATGAAAACATTGCTACGATGTATCTACTATTACTTGTTACTGTGGCAACACCAATTAGTTTTAACAGATGTCGCTGGATTAGCTTATCCGCAGCTAAAGACCACCCACATACATTGATTGACATATCCCTTCTGATCATGAAATACGCTTTGAAATATGTCATTAAATCTTGAAAAAGGTCATTAAATGTTGAAATATGCCATTGAATGATGAAATAGGTCATGATAACATGTAAAAGGCCAGGATAATATGAAATACATGTTATGATGAAAATGAAAAGATTAGGAAATACAATGTATTATTATGAAATATCATAACACTATTTAAAAATAAAATGTCCTATTAATGTGCCACTTAAAATAATATGTATTTAATTAATTAAATATTGAATTATTTTATCTCTTTCGTCCTCCATAGTGGACATGGCATTTTCAGTAAACATGTAAAAAAGAAACATAGCAATAGTTAACATATATCTTTATGGCCATATGAAAGTTACATACATATAGTGGGGAGAACATGTATTTGATACACTGCGGATTTTGCAGGTTTTCCTACTTACAAAGCATGTAGTGGTCTATCATTTTACCATAGGTACACTTCAACTGTGAAACTGAATCTAAAACAAAAATCCAGAAAGTCACATTGTATGATTTTTTTATAATTAATTAGCATTTTATTGCATGACATAAGAATTTGACCATCTACCAACCAGTAGGAATTCCGTCTCTCACAGACCTGTTTTTCTTTAAGAAGCCCCCCTGTTTTCCACTCATTACCTGTATTAACCGCAACTGTTTGATCTTGTTACCTGTATAAAAGACACCTGTCCACACACTCAAACAGACTCCAACCTCTCCACAATGGCCAAGACCAGAGTGGTGTGTAAGGACATCAGGGATAAAATTGTACACCGGCACAAGGCTGGGCTACAGGACAATAGGCAAGCAGCTTGGTAAGAAGGCAACAACTGTTGGCGCAATTATTACAAAATGAAAGAAGTTCAAGATGACGGTCAATCTCCCTCCGTCTGAGGCTTAATGCAAGATTTCACTTCGTGGGGCATCAATGATCATGAGGAAGGTGAGGGATTAGCCCAGAACTACACAGCAGGACCTGGTCAATGACCTGAAGAGAGCTGGGACCACAGTCTCAAAGAAAACCGTTAGTAACACATTACGCCGTCATGGATAAAAATCCTGCAGCGCAAGCAAGGTCCCCCTGCTCAAGCCAGCGCATGTCCAGGCCCGTCTGAAGTTTGTCATTTACCATCTGGATGATCCAGAGGAGAGATGGGAGAAGGTCATGTGGTCTGATGAGACAAAAATTGAGCTTTTTGGTCTAAACTCCACTCGCCGTGTTTGGAGGAAGAAGAAGGATGAGGACAACCCCAAGAACACCATCCTAAACAAGAAGTATGGAGGTGGAAACATCCTTCGTTGGGGATGCTTTTCTGCAAAGGGGACAGGGAGATTGCACCGTATTGAGGGGAGGATGGATGGGACCATGTATCGCAAGATCTTGGCCAACAACCTCCCCAGCCACAACGATGGGTCGTGGCTGGGTCTTCCAGCATGACAATGACCCAAAACAACAGCCAGGGCAACTAAGGAGTGGCTCCGTGAGAAGCATCTCAAGGTCCTGGAGTGGCCTAGCCAGTCTCCAGACCTGAACCCAATAGAAAATCTTTGGAGGGAGCTGAAAGTCCGTATTGCCCAGCGACAGCCCCGAAACCTGAAGGATCTGGAGAAGGTCTGTATGGAGGAGTGGGCCAAAATCCCTGCTGCAGTGTGTGCAAACCTGGTCAAGAACTACAGGACACATTGGATCTCTATAATTGCAAACAAAGGTTTCTGAAGTATCAAATACTTATGTCATGCAATAAAATGCAAATAAATTATTAAAAAAATCATACAATGTGATTTTCTGGATTTTTGTTTTAGATTCTGTCTCTCACAGTTGAAGTGTACCTATGATGAAAATGACAGACCTCTACATGCTTTGTAAGTAGGAAAACCTGCAAAATCAGCAGTGTATCAAATACTTGTTCTCGCCACTGTACATAAATACATTTACACTGTAAGGTTTATTTTTTGCCAGCGGCAAGCAGAGCTGTTTGAACCACTACAGCTAGAGAAGCCAGAAGGGAAGGGTCACCCAAACCCACCTGGCTTGAGCATCATCTGAAGCACAGTTCCAAGCTCCTACACTGTATATAAAAAGTCCACACAGCCCTGTTAAAATACCAGGTTTTTGTGATTTAAAAAATGAGACAAAGATAAATCATGTCAGAACTTTTTCCACCTTTAATGTAACCCATAACATGAACAATTCAATTGAAAAACAATTTGAAGGGGAAGAAATTAAAATAACAAACTCACAATAACCTAGTTGCATAAGTGTGCACACCCTTAAAGTAATACTGTGTTGAAGAACCTTTTGACTTTATTACAGCACTCAGTCTATTTGGGTAGGAGTCCATTAGGAAGGCAAATCTTGAAGTGACAATATTTGCCCACTCTTCTTTGCAAACGTGCTCCAAATCTGTTAGATTGCGATGACATCTCCTGTGGACAGGCCTCTTTAGATCACCCCACAGATGTTCAATTGGATTCAGGTCGGGGCTCTGGCTGGTCCATTCCAATATTTTAATCTTCTGGTGAAGCCATGCTTTTGTGGATTTAGATGTGTGCTTTGGGTTTTTGTCATGCTGAAAGCTGAACTTCCTCTTCAGCTTTCTAATGGACACCTGAAGGTTTTGTGCCAAAATCGCTTGTTATTTGGAAATGTTCATAATTCCCTCCACCCTGACTAAGGCCTTGGTTCTAGCTGAAGAAAAACAGCCCCAAAGTATGATGCTGCCACCACCATGCTTTACTGTGGGTATAGTGTTCTTTGAGTGATGCCCAGTGTTGGTTTTGCACCAAATATACCTTTTGGAATTATGATCAAAAAGTTTAACCTTAGTTTCATCAGACCATAACACATTTTCCCACATGCTTTTTGAGAGATTTGATGTTTGTTTTTGCAAACTTCAGCCAGGCTTGGATCTTTTTCTTCATAAGAAAAGGCTTCCGTCTTGCCACCCTACCTCATAGCCCATTCATATGAAGAATACAGGAAATTGTTGTCACATGTAGCACACAGCCAGTACTTGCCAGAAATTCCTGCAGCTCATTTAATGTTGCCAGTTTGACCAGTTTCCTTCTTGTTTTTTCATACATTTTGGAGGGACATCCAGTTCTTGGTAATGTCTCTGTTGTGCTCTATTTTCTCCACTTGATGAGGACTGTCTTCAGCATGGCTTATGCACTGAGATGCAACTAAGAAAATGACAGGAAAAACCTACTAGAGCTGCTGAACTTCATTTGTGATAAATCAGAGTCACTTTAAATGATGGCAGGTGTGTAATGACTTCAATTTAACATGTGTTTGAATGCGATTGGTTTATTCTGAACACAGCCACATCCCCAGTTATAAGAGGGTGTGCACACTTGTGCAACCAGGTTGATGTGCGGTTTTTATTTTTCATTATTCCCCCTCTGACATTTCAGATTGTTTTTCAATTGAGTTGTTCACATTATAGGTCACATTAAAAGTGGTGCAAGTTCTGACGTAATTTCTCTTGGTCTCATTCTTCTACATCACAAAGCCTGGCATTTTAACAGGGGTGTGTAGACTTTTTATATGCACTGTACATACAGTGTAGAAGCTTGGAACACTATATACATAATTATAGACTGCAGATACATAATTAAATATGTAATATGAATGTAATCTAAAGTGATACAAAAAAGATGCATTATATATATTATATAATTATGTGAATGTAATGATGATTGCTCAGAATTTCTACCAGTCATGTCAGTTTCTTTCAAAACTAGCTATCGCAAGTGGAAATGGGAAAACATTTGTACAAATCGTAGAATCCCTGATAATATTTGCTTACATATAGGACTTGCCATTTCAATGGAAATGAATGTCCGTACTTGTTGCATGGCCCCTACCCACCATTTCAAACAGTAGCCAATAGGCTATAGTTATTGTACAATTTGAGAATAATGTAGGCCAATTGGAGAGCTCTATCAACAAAACAATGGAGCAAATCCCATGATGTTGTAATAAAAGATAACTTTTAATTTATGTAATAATCTGCAGCCTACGAGGTCTTTAATGCAGTCATACATTCAATAAGACTGTTACAAAGGTTTTCACATTAGGCATGACATCAAGGAATACCATAGACCAAAAAAAGACTGTAAATTGCATTGCATGAGGCAAATATGCTTTTAAGAATTAAAGAGCATTATAATCATAGATAGTAGAAAAGAAACTTCTGCACGTGGGGCTTGGCACTCTTATCCGAGTAATGAAACACATGTCAACTTGTGTACTACTGTCAACAGACTTCTACTCCCATGAGCTCTGGCTCTTCTTACAACAAAATCAGACTCAAACTAGCAGAGTTAGATTTTTTGTGCCCCATTGAACTGAAAACATACACACATCTCTCCTTTACTTCAGTCATTTAGCAGGTACTCTTATATCATGGCTCTATGATTAGAACTCTGGCTACTTGTCAAACGCTGTTGGCCATTAGGCTACCTGATTTCTTTCCGTGAAACACTAATCAGTTATCACAAACCACTTCCAGCATTCTTTCTCCCATACATACCCATGTACAATAACATCATTGTTATTTATAAATTGTTTTGGCCTGTGGTTTGGGTCCTAAACGTTCAAATTTGTCCCGGGCCCTGGGATTCCTGTCGGCGTCCTTGCCCATGTACATTTTTATGAAGAAATCAAGAAGTGCCAAATTCGGCACCAACGTTGCTGACGATGTGCCAATATAATAATTTGTGCAACGGATTACAAAAAGATGTCTCTGACAGGATTGGTGGGCTGACTAAACGATTACGCTAATGCCTACCATGTCCGGAATTTTAACGACTTTCTAATGGGCTAATGAAGGTCAAGTTTGACGTACTGTTCCATCTGAAAGTTCTGTCATAACAGGGAACACGATCATAGCCTACCAGTCTAGTATCGGTAATCTGATCTACGCTATCAGTTCTGGCACGTCGGAAAATGGCCGCAACTTTTCGGAGGGGTAGGCTACCGTAGGTCAGGTAACACAGGAATAAACGAGTAGACGTACCACAAGACAATCATTGGAGAAGTATCACAGGAACACCTGAACGTGTCTGGTATACTTAGGGCTTTATAACACGTAGTCTTATTGTTTTTGTTGGTGGGAAATCGGTCTTACATAGCCTTCTAGCTACTTCATTCACGGCTCTATTATCGACCAATCGAATAGCCTATAAATGCCAGAGACGCATTAGTCACTTATATTCCCGAGTTGCTAATTTACTTGGTCGTCAGTCTTAAAATGTGTTTAACCAAAACTTACCTCGGATTCAAACCGTGCGGAATTCATATTCGTCAAAGTAGCATATACCCGAAGAGAAAAATCCAGTAGGAAGACGTTTCAAATCAACAAAACGATTTACAAGTGTTGTATCCAGTCTTCAAGTTTCAGATCAGCGCGGGAGGGAAATTAATGCATTTTTGGGTGAAGTGGCACCCCTTTGGTAGATTTCTTCAATGATTCCAAACGTGTTGTTAAAGCTTCGAGAAGTTTTTTTGTATACGATTTGTTTGCTTAAATACGCAATTGTAGCTTACACCTGAAAATGTCACTTTCCGTACACACCCACCGTCCTGAGTCTGTCCTGTCCGCTCGCGCGTCATAAAAAATACACGTTTACAGGGGTGTATCCCAAAATATGTGTCCACTATATTTTGTGACATACGTTCGTTTTATAAAACAATAAGTTGCGTCATGATTTGATACGTGAGCATGCTTTTCTTTTCTGACAAAACGAAGGCTGATTGAAAATTGAGTTCAGTTTATTCTCTACAGCGGCACTTGTAGTTTTTCTGCAGTAAAGAACGTTAAACGCAGTCAACAGAAATGTAAATAGGCTAATCAAACGGTTGGCCTGCATATACGCTGCAATCAGACTATATTGTTATGTTGTGCTTAGTGGAAATTGGTCCGCTCGCCTATTGGTCCGCTCGCCTATTGCCTAGTGACTAAATCTTCTGCCGCAAAGATAGATATCTGAGTCAGTGAAGGGCTTTTCATCGGACAGGTGCAAGATCCAGAAAAAATCGTGCGCAAATTACTGTTCTTAATGAGCCCAGAACGCCTTAAGTCTAGCGTGTAGGCTATGTGAGGATCTGAAAGTCCCACAGCAACGATAACATTTTTTTTGACAGGTCCCCACCAGGGAAAATTTGATTTTTGTGTGTGGTTTTAGATACATTATTAGAATATTTTACGGTTTAATTGTTAGGTTAAGTTGAGCCAAACAAGTTATGATATTGATGTGTGTGTGAACTGTGAAGTTGATTAAGTTCGTTTTTCACCCTGCTTTACCTCCACATCCAGAGCAGTGTAGTCATAATGTCAACAGACACTCTTTTAATCATTCTTAAGAGCCAACCTATTCACATTAAAATCTGACAGTCTTCGTCAATTGTTCTGAATACAACGTCAACAAACGTTACAAACTATTATTTTGATATTTTAGATAGCCTTAACAAATGCCATGGGCGCTTACAACTCGACTGCGCACTGCTCGCTCTCCCTCATGCATACACCTTCAATACCTCTCCCTCTCATAAACAGGCCGCCAATGACAGTGTATACGCCACTTTTTTAAACAGGGACATTCTGTGGCCGAAGTTTCGTTCAGACGTAGGCTGTCAAAAACTCACTTATTTTCCGCGACCAATCAATTTTCACTAGCGACATCTTAAAAAAGTGTCCAAGTTTAGCGGAACACCGTGGACATGGCAGCACTGTTTCAGCGTCTCCTAGATTTTATACTACTCACGTCCTTGGGATAAGAAAGCCAGACGTTGTTCAGTTCTACCCCCCTTGATATTCTCATCCAATGTTTTTTAAAAAGAGTCGAGGAGATGGATCGCAGAGTATGAAATTTAAAAAAATGCATTCCACTCGCTTACAGATCATCAAGCACTCAACCACGTTTCCAAGTCATGTTATTTTGTAAATGCTCCATATAGTTCTGATCAGCATTATACTGGATTGATCACAATTGAAAACATATTCCAAACACATATTTTATATATTTTTGTTGATGACAACCAGTACTGGTTACATACCTTTGGAGAGGCATATGGCGAAACTAAAATAATAATAATAGTAATAACCTCAGGAAGGTTGCTGGCTCAGGAGAGAGCATGTGTGGCAGTGCATGATGCGCGCAAAAGAGACTGACGACGCATGCTCGTCGGTATGCGTGCGTGATGCACTTCACGGAGATGGATGGGCATGTCAGGAAGTTGGATGGACACATGCCAACCCAAAGGGCACCATAGCTAAGGATGCGGCCCTCTTCACAGATACAGATTTGTCATATAAGTTTAGTTCTACTAGAAAGATTAGGATACAATTTATCTTTGCAATAGCTGAGAGAGCATTATGTGCAATAGGTATTGTGCTGAAGTGAATGTCAATGCAGAGAAAAATATTGTGTTGAATTATAAATTCACCAGAAAACTCAACTATTAGAATTGATGACACTGATACCCATCACCCAGAAATATATGCCATGTTTACAAAATGAAAAATCCTACAAGACCACATGTCTAGCTATGGATGGCGTTAATTGAATATATGTAAATCCATGAATGCCAGTTTTTTGTTTTCATTGTTTTGGCCAAGGTTAGGTGATCCTATTATAGATGCAATGGGGGAGTTTGGAATCAGCCTGTCTGGGTGGGATAAATAGGGAAGCTTGACTTGGTTCTTTGAGTCAATCTTTAACAGAAGCTCCTAGCAGACCTTTGTGCTATAGTGTCTGAAATACTTATGGTATAATTAGTAGACTGTTATGCTAGATGGGAGAACAGTGAATTGTGTTGGTATGTAACTGTGTTTTGTATTGCAACTTTAATACTTGATTGTAATAAATTGTGTTACCTTGGAATATAGATTACTACGGCATTCCTCGTTAATCTCCATACTCAAGCTCTTAGGGCTACTGGTAATTACACACACATAAGTAAGTTTAAGCAACTAGACTTGGAATCCTGGAATTCTCAAAGCAATTTGGTTGGCCTAGGAACACGATATTCTAGTCATCCCTGAATCATCGTGCATAATTAACTTTCTGTTAGACCAAGGAACACATGCCATTTTACTGTACGGTTCGTGTTTAGCAACCTACACCTTATAGGCGCTTATGACTGATATAGGGACATTCACATACGTAAAGTGACCAGACTGATCATCTCTGAGTTCCAGATAGCTACACCGTCCCTTGTCTTCTGGACTTGACTGATGAGGAGCATTGAAGACAATGTAGGCCGTGAAACATTTGATCCTTTTAAAGTTTGGCTTGTTACGAAAGATTAGCTCCCTTTTCTAAGAACTTCCAGCATATCGTGGTCATTTATGATTGCATATGCTTACAAACAATATGGAGTCAGATGAGACATAACATTTTCACATAGGTCGCAGATTCTCATTTGTTTTAATCTTCCTACCTGTCCACTCAGTAGGATGTGAAGGGGTTTATCTTGAGGTTTACACTGAGCACGTGACAGACATGAGTCTGTCACGTGAACTCTTTCATGAACGTTATGCTGCCTGGAACATCATCCAGCATGGCTGGTTTGGCAGTGGGACAGTGATGCTCTGGGGAGGGTCACAAAAAACCTCCACAGACCTCCAGGTGCTAGCCATCGGTACACTGACAGCTGTTTGGTACCAGGATGAAATGCGCTGGTGCAGTGTGCCCTGGGTTCCTTCTGATTCAAGACAATGTGCGGCTTCATGTGGTCAGAATATGTAGGCAGTTCCTTGATGACAAAGACATTGATGACACCTCTGGGATGTTCTGTGTTGGTCCATCCAACGCTGCCAAGTTGCACCACAGACTGTCCAGCAGCTCACTGATGCCCTGATCCATTGAGCATGTTTTAGATGCTCTGGAATGGCATATATGACAGTGTGTTCCAGGTCCTGCCAATATCAAGCAACTTCACACAGCCATTGAAGGGGAGTGGACCACCATTCTACAGGCCACAATCAACAACCCGATCAACTCTATGGGAAGGAGATGTGTTGCACTGCGTGAGGCAAATGGTGGTCACACCAGATACTGACTGGTTTTCAGACCCTCCCGGACCCCCCCAATACAGTGAAACTGCACATTTTAGAGTGGCCTTTTGTTGTGGCCAGCCTTAGGCACACGTGCAATATTCAAGCTGTCTGATCAGCATCTTGATATGCCACACCTGTGAGGTGGATGGAATATCTCAACAAAGGAGGATTGCTCACTAACACAGATTTAGACAGATTTGTGAACAATGTTTGAGAGAAATAGGCCTTTTGTGCATATAGAGAAATGATTAATGGGGGCAAAAACTCAAATGTTGCACTTATAATTTTGTTCAATGTAGAATGCCAAAGGTCTGCAAGACTGTAATTGCTGCAAATGGAGGATTATTTAACAAAAGCAAAGTTTGACTATCACAAATATTATTTAAATAAAAAACAATAATTTCTAACCTTGTCAGTGACTGTTTTACCAATTAATTTAGCTATATTTCTTATTCAAACTAATGTACTGTATGTTTTCATGGAAAACAAGGACATTTCAAAGTTCCAAACTTTTGAATGGTTGTGTAGTAGAAGATCCTATCCATAGATTATTAGGATTAGCCTCCTGATAAAACCATATTTTCAGAATAGCTTTCTTATCTGCTTTGAGGGCAGCCATAACTAGATGATAACTGAAGCTTATCTAATTAGAAGGCCAGGACATTTTGAGAGACCATACTTTCAAGAGCTCACAAATTATGGACAGAAAATGGGGATATATAAAAGAGCCATCTGCTATTTGTGGGAAATGCCAGACAGGCTGCTCCATTTTTAGCCAAGTAGGCTTATCTAATCTGGGTTTGGTTTGCGCAAAATTATCATTCACTGCCTAAAAGTAAGGACCGCTTGGAAAATCTTAAATGCTTGTGCATGAATTCCACTGCTGATTTTTAGTCCCATTCCACCTCTGGATATATATACCAGCACATGCAGACCAATTGTCAGGACAAAACTGAGAAGGTCTCTATTCATTCACCACCTTTGTAAATGACACATGGCCATACTCCAGTGCGCTATGGCTCAGTACTGTATAATCAGGGGGGAAATTAGTCTACATTGAGTAGCAGGATATAGCATTATTTTATTCAAAATCATGATTTAAAAAAAATAATCATATACCTGAACATATCATTCTAGTTATTTGCCTTCTCTATCTCCACTGAGTGAACTTTTTCAGTCCAGGACTTTTTTATGCACCTAAAATATTTCTGGTGGGTAAATGTTGTGAAACACTCTCATTCCAATATTACTGTTGATATATTCTGAACATTTTCTTGTTCTACAATGAAACAATTCAACATACTGCCCTTTAGATTTGAATCCCTTGACTCTCAATACACTATTTTTAGACACACTTAAACTGTGATATTTGATATTTGCCTTGCACAACTAACTTGTTTTGATCACTACCAGTGTTGTAATGATGTCCACAGAAGTGGGTACGTTCTATTTTTTCAAGGAAACACATGTTGTTCTGTCCTTTAACAAACCAGTTAACCTTAAATGCTCACAGGTCATGCATTACGGCAGCACTATGCACCTTTGCATGGGTATGGTGGAATGCAAAAGGCAAATCTAGTTTGGACCTTGTGTGCAAACTGATAATTGTCCCGTTTCTCTTTCTTTCAAATTTGACTTGGTGAAACAAATGTCCACTTGTTTGATGCAAACAATAATGATTTTGTTCTGATAGGCCTGAATCGGGGTCAGGCCTGTCAAAGCGTCCTTGTGGATAGTATAATGTCAAATCAGTTGGCCATAAATTCCGGGGCACCTCAAGGTTATGTTTTATCACCCACCTATATTTTTATCCATTTACACTAATCAAATCATGGTTCAAGATATTGTTTTTAGGCTATTTAAATACACTGAAGATATGGCTAACATAGTCCTTCTGCTTGAACAGAATGTCATGAAAGCAAATGTGCATTAAAGTCATGTCACTTCTCTCTAGAAATAGTGTCAGGCCAATGTCAATGTTAATAAAACTAAGGAGATAGAAACAGGATCGGTTTGGTTTTATTACTATCAAAAGACAACTGTGGAGTTAGTTCTTAGTTTAAAATATTTACGTACATTTTTAACGTCTCTTTGTTTTCATGTCTCTTTGTTTGTACTGAGGTGTTGCCTTGTGTCTTCTGTCTGTGTTGTCAGTTTGTTTTTATTAACCTCCCAATACCCCTTCCCTACAGGAGGCCTTTTTTGCCACCTTCAAGGTCGTTATTGTAATTAACAATTTATTCCTAATTCACTTGGCTGTTTAAAATAAAGGTTAAATAAAAAAATACATTTTTTAATTTACTGTAGATACTGACTAGATTTTGAAATAGGCAATGATGCATTATTAGTAAAAAACTAATACTTTTTCTGTGAACCCTCCATTTTTTAAATGGTGAAGATAAGCTAAGTGGAAATTTGGCTAGGTTTTAACATGACCTCACGGTATGGGAATTAAAATGCCAAAAACAGGACCGAATTATCCAAATTGTACAGGTAATAAGATAGTTGGCGAACCCCAGTGGTAGCTCCACGAAAGGTATTTACTAAACAGATGAAAGCTCTGACTCTCGTCAACGACCCGTCCCATCCATACTGTCAGTGTCAAAAACACTCCTCTTGGAGGCGGTTCGGGATGGAAAAGGCCTCCAAAATAATTAATAGAAAATAATTCGTTCCAAGCGCAGTTATTCTATATTAAATGCCTAAAAATATATTATTACGATGTAAGGTATTCACTGACATGCATTGCTGATTAAATAATGTATGTAGTTCGTTTCGTGTCCATGGGGATATTGTGGATCTACAGCAGCCATGTGAAGATCTAGAGGGTGCTGTACACATGATGCCGTCTAATATCTGTTCTCTCTATTGCGTGTGATGAAGCCAAATACATATTTCCACACGCCATGTGCAAAAACGTTCTTTATCGAATTATAAATCTAATTCTAATGGTTAATTCCATGTATTTTGAAACGCTCGCGCGTATCCCTACCACATTCGACACAGCTGCGCTTACAAAGGGAATACAACTTAATCGACATCGTAAGCTAAACCCTCAGATATGTTACACAGCCTTACTAACTGATGCAGCGTATAATTCCACTTTGTATACTTTAATTCATATCAATAGTGATGTCAAACGTGTATGCGCGCAATACTTACCTTTCCATCAACTGCCTGCACTACTGATTTAAATCCATTGGGTGTCTCCCTCCACCAAGTCTAAAATGTTATACTGTTGTCGATTTGAGGAAAGTCGGCAAGGAAAAAGGCTTCTATAGTTGTATAGCGGGTAGGTGGGATCTCCCTTTTCCAAAAGAACAGTAATGCACTGCTCTGTCATGTTATCAAGAAGGCGTACACACATTTTACGTTAAATATGCGTTCGTTTTAATTTTCATTTGGTCAGGCAACGAATTAATTTACATCCAAAGCAATCAAACGTGAAAACACTGAATCTTACACATTCGCGTACTCCGCGTGCTAATTTGGCTCTTACAATTATTACTCGTATTCGTCAATCGGTCAACCCGGCTCTAGCTTGTATGACTAACTCAGGTATACTTCCAAAAATGTAATTAACTTTAATCTGTTAGAAAATATCACAACAGCCGCCAGTGCTACATAAAACAATTTCCTCCATTGTAGACGCTCATAAATGGGCGTTGTTGAGACCCAGTGGATTTTTTTTCTAGTAGTGGGTCGTTTACGAAAGGACGGCTCTAAACGGTTCTTTTTGGTGAACGTTGGGAGCCGAATTGCGTTGGTGAAAATAGCTAATTTCCTTTGTAAGGTCAATAAACGGTAGTTTGCAAATAAGGGGATAACGTATTCACTAAAGATTGTTTAGAGTCGCGGAGTACAAAAAATATGGGTGTACTTAGTTTTTCTCGTGCATTTTTCTAAAAGAACAACAGGCGATCTAATAATTGGGTCAGGTAAGATGCAACCTATTTGAGCGTGCATTTCGTGCTATATCATAAGAGTAGCCTACTTTTCACCTTAACATTGGAGGTTTGTACTTTTTTATTGTTTTGTGTTTATTTCAAGAATGTTCAACGAAGAGCTCTTAGGGAGCCAGATGAGCTGGCTCATCCAGGTGAATGGAGCCAGAAGAGCCGGCTCATCAAAAAGACTCGGAATGCCCATCACTAGTTTTTCTCTCGTTTTTCCCTTCAGCGAATCTGTGCTAGCTGCGATTGGAGAGAGCAGGCGTAGGAAGTGCGCAACGGACAGACGCAGGAGATATCGCAGACAGGCACCGACCAGAACAGAGCTCATCAGCCGATGTTACTGTATTGTATATTTGGGAATCAAGTATTTAAATAAAACCTTTTATTGAAAAACAGAAGAATCTTTGAAAATGGGACATACTCTGATACCCATATTGATGGCCATATTGTCCCACTGCAATTGGGGGAATGTCGAGGTAAGCACCAAAAGGAATATATTTTAAATGACATAAAACATGTCGTTGACTGTATGGTATTTTTGTTGTATGAACACGCATTTAGGTGATAGTGCTGGTTTACATGTTTATATCCTTATCACGCATGACATGAATATCTAGAATTGGTAGGCCTATTTATTAATATTTTTGCTGACGCGAATCTTAGTCTTGGACAGATTCAAGCTCACTGTCAACTGATAAATTAACATGTCAACAAGAAGGAACGCGCTGTAGCCTAACAATACTGACGCTCTTGTAAGATTGACAGAGGTTTATTCTCAATATGCATGAAATATAAGCAGAACGTGATCATGCCAACCAATTCTCAAGAAATGCATGATTGCATATTAACCTCTCCCTTTCTTCGTTGCTCCTTTATTTGAGAGCGAGGGAGACCATCACCCCCTGGGTCCTAGCCTTGATAAATTGAGAGACAAAGGTTGTGAACGACTTCATAGCCTAGGGTGGGAGAATGATTTCCCCCCTCAAGTGTTTTTGTTCCCAATGAGCGTCAAAGAAAAAAAACATACACAACCTAACCCAGACTTTTTAAAATCATCATAACAGTAGACCATTGACTATTTTTGGTCTGCATAGTCTAGACCAGCAGCCCACAGCCAAGTAGTGCAAGTTCATTCTATACCCATATTACATATCATGCCAGGACAAGAGAATGTAGAAAGCATAGATTAATCCTGATGCCTGCTTGCTTTATTCATAATGCCAGTGCTATGAATGCATACAGCAGCACACCTGCTATTTAAAATGCATTGCCTTCTCCCGGGCTGGATCTTGAATCTGGGATATGCAATGCATGCATAAGATGAATTAGCAATGAAGGCATGCGCTTGAATCTTTATCTTTCAACTTAGGCTGATATGTGCATGTCATAACAAACTCTAATTGCGAGGTTGTCATATTTTGTTTTGTTTCAAGAGTACTGGCTCTTGTAAATATCTACTCAGTACAAATGCTAACACTGGTGGTGGGATTATGAAATGCATGTTACTGCATCATTGCATTGGTTGGGTATATGTGAAAAAGTCAGTTTCAGATTTTCTTCAAGACTAATTGTAATACATTCAGCCCTTATTGGGGGAATATGCTTGTGGTACATCAGCAGAAGTATTTCAGAATACCTCTTATCCACTGTTATAGATACATGTAAGAAGGTAAACTAGTATTTTATATTTACTTTAATATTCATAGATGATTTATGTTTTACTTTTGACACAATTGTTTATTTGCTTCATCATAGCAATTTATATTTCTTCACAGTTTTGATAGGGGGTCATCTTTGACAGTGATATTTTTCAGTATAACTACTTGAACACCACGTTGTACAGCAGAATGTAGAATGATATAAGTCTGATGGGCGAGCAACGTCCCTGCAATGCTGAATTGTAAAAATCTGTTAAGGAAGATCTGTTTCTCTCTCTTGCTCTGTGGGTAGTTGTTCATATTGTCTGATACCTATACTATTCTGGGGCCAGATCAATGTACTTTATGGACCAGGCAGTTATCAGTCACTCAGATCACAGTTTAACAATCTCTATTCAGTGTATGGAAGCACTGCAATCTCCAAACTGACTAAGTCTTTTGAATTTGCAGTATCTTGCTGTTTTCATTTAATTGACATACATCTGCTAGCTAAGTGCTAATACTGTGAAGTATATTTGAACCTTGTTCGCAGGATGAAATCACTTCCAAGGCTAATTGGGAATATGCATAGCACATCTGGAGGTTTAGACACCACGCTAATATGTCACATCATGAGCCTTATAAGCCACTACCATGTGCACCCACCACCCAGCTGTACTGATGAGGCAGAGGTGACCTCCAAGGCACCAAGCTCGGCTCCATTGGGGATCACTGGGGGGGAGTGGAGGAACAATAGGTTTGGGTGCTGCATGGAAGGCAGAGGAGAGTGGGATAAGAGAAATGACTCATGGAGTCTCAGCTGGAGTGGGATGAGAGCAATGACTCTCATGAGTATCAGTGCATTTGGAACACACTATCTTCCTGGAAATAAAATACTGTATGTTGAAGAGAATCAATTATGTAGCTATCTATCATCTGTCTACCTTATGTACAAAATGCAAGATGTTATTAAAAATCCCCAGTCAAAAGAGAACATGTCACAATCACAGTGGGGTGTAAGGAATCATCCTCAAGATGATAAGAGGATTATCTTGTGTGTTTATTAACCATCAGGCACTAGTTACAGTGCGTTTATTAGCCGTAAACCTGTTCCCTTCATTGTAGAATTATTCTACAGCTATAAGAGCATTACTGAGATTATTGCTGTACGCTTAGAAGTTGTGCTTAGCTTCACACAAGGAGACCTGCAGACGAAGGTTTACAGTCCAGATTACACTTTGAAGAGAGCCGGCTTATCACTGTAGTATTAGTTGTATTTAAGATGTTTTTTGCATATTGTCGCTATATCCAAGATGAAAGTTGAATTTGGACAATTTAGTGTTGTTATGGGTTGTCTTTCACTCTCTGCATTGTTGTTAGACAGCACAAGTCTTTAGTTTAACGTATATTAATGTATATTAAGAAGATGGGGGCACATATATGCCTTTTTCATTAAATGGCTATCTTTAGACTGCAGTAAAAAAGATTTGTACAGAGAATGTAAGCTTTACAAAGTGAAAGGGTAATGTAGATATTTTTTTAAGCCCCAAAAAAAACAACCGCTATCTGATGTATTTTTTGTTTTTCTTTGTTCTCCATTTTTATGGCTATTCACATACTGTATAGATGAAACTTTTTTGTACAGACCACAGAATCCAAAATGGGGGCACCTTTCTGGCCAGGCCAGTGGGGGGTGACACCATCTTGAGTGTGCAAGGAGGAGATATAGAGGAATAATACTCTCAACGCCTCCCCACGCTGTTTGCCAAAGGTGCCTTTTATGTCCTCCTGTTCAAAGTGGCCTGGACCATCGACTTGTAGGTGGAGAAGGTTTGTCCCGACACCCATCAAGTATGAAGTGGGGCCTGACAAACAACACCTAAAGGAGCATTTCTCTGAGTAAAGAAACTGAGAGGGGTTCATGTGAGGGAAACATGCGCAGAGCGCCCTTTCTCTCTCTAAGCGAATGTGAAGGGATTCTGATGCGTCACCCAAAAGGGCATTTACATAAATTGGATGGTCTAACAGGACCCACCTACCATACTCAGGGAGACGTGGCAGGGATAACCACAGATGCCACTGTGCAACCACAGTCACAATGCTGTTTCCAAAAGCAGCTTCAGCCACTTGGGAAAGATGGAGAATGATGTCAGCAGAAGGCTGAACTGCCGCGAGACCTTCCAAGTAGGTGTTGCCTGCCTCCGGTACTCATCTGAGCTCTGCTAACAACTCTGTCTGATAAATCTTTACGATATTAACACATTTTTGTCAAGGTATTTGGCTTGGTGGGTAATCCGTCAGAGCTTCGTGGGGTTCTGTAAGAGAAATTCCTTACTCTGCTCTCCCCTGAGTAAGTGCTGTGGTCAGCAGCAAAGCTAGCTATCTAACCTGTCAAAGTGGCTGTAGTCAACATCCAAAATTGGTGAATTCCGGTGATGTCAGAGTGAAGTCCAAAGTGGATCAATTCCAATAATGCAGAAGCTGCTAACGGCACCGTTTATCACAAATTGCTAAAATTACGGTCTGAGTGCTGCCACGGTCTGAGTGCAAGACCAACATAGTAGTCTTCATGGAGTTCTATTTAATTATGTGAAAATATCATGTGTAGAGCATATGTAGAACTGAGAATGCCATAACAAGTAGAGATCCATGAATGATAGACCATGGCAGAGGGCGACACTGTCTTCAAACATCTAATGGCATTTTCTATTGTACAAAATAACCTTGGTACAACCATTCCCAAAAAGAGGGGAAGAGGGAAAAGCGATTTGAATAGATGATGCTTGCAGAAGGATGGATAAATTATATACCGGCTCGGAGTAAAGTACAGCAAACCACAAGCTCTAGGGGAAATGCACAGCACAGTGTTTTGCAAGATATATTACTGTAGATATATCCACAGGAACGGAATAAGATGGCAGGGATCTTTAAAACAGGAATTAATTAAAAAAGGTAAAGGAAGTGCTTAATTGCTGTACATGTTCCCTCTTAGTCTTTAGTCCTTGTGTTGAAACACACAGCTCACCCATCTCCTGAATGCCTTTCTTCTTGTGTCCCTGCTATTTCAGCACTGTTGGTTTGTTTAAAAAAATGATATAGGACACCAGGGGTTTCTCTCTCCGTGTCTGTATTTCTTTCTAATTTAATTAATTTCCGAGCCAGGAGATAATCAGGTTTTGCTAATGGTTTCCCATGTTGCTTTACTCCGCCGTTTGCATGTGCCAGAGGGCAACAAATGTACTGTTTTATTGTATCCTGTATTTTTTACTCTATTATATGCCCTATTTCTTACTCTCTGTTGTGCCCTTTATAAGCTTTTGAAGAGACACACATTACACAGACTTGGACCAAAATCAATGGATAAGGCTGGGTGTTTTGTGAAAGCACTTTGTGACAACTACTGATGTAAAAAGGGCTTTACAAAATAAAATACATTTGATTTGATTGTTTTTGATTTCGATCAAATTTAACTTAGGCACAATTTTAAATAACTCCTGTTAAACTGCCAGCTAGAGGTGACATCCAAATGACTGACACAGTGCAGTTATATTAAGCAGTACGTTCAAATCCAACAGTTAGTGTAAAACAAAGGATATGTAAATGAAAGACCCGAAATGTATGTGGATTCAAGTTAGAGGAGAGCATAGAAAGAGAGAGGGTTGCACACTAATCAAAAGCCATTCTGATGTCTGGCTACACTGCCGGCCTCTATGTCAGAATGTCAGGCAGGAGATACTACTCCAATCCAAGGTCCGCATCCCTAAATCCAGACCTAGGTAAGCCTAATTTGTTATATTACTGCTGTAAAGGGATGAAGAAAACGGAGCTCTGTCCCTGGCTGGTTTCTGCCAATGCCAGCGGGAGGTTTCAGAAGAGCTTCCTGTGAGACATCTGCAGTCTAGTGATAACATTTGTCCT
This sequence comes from Esox niger, assembly GCA_016801105.1. Lineage (NCBI taxonomy): Eukaryota > Metazoa > Chordata > Actinopteri > Esociformes > Esocidae > Esox > Esox niger. Next base: position 11,218 of record JACXGJ010004131.1, on the reverse strand, counting down.
CCATTGGTGAAGGGAGAGAGAAAGAGGGGGACTTTGTGTCCTCTATTACAGATGGAGAGGGGGTGGATACAGAGATGTTGGGGAGAGAGAAGATGGAGAGCGTGGCAGGTATAGACTGAGATATAGGCTTCCTGGATGGGGAGAGAAGGTGGCACATTAGTGGAGCTGAGGGAGAAACTGTAAACCCATAGGCTCTGTAGCCCTGGTGTCTGGAAAGGCAGAGATTAATCTCTGTCATGTATATGTATTCACAGGTGGCCTAAGGAGAGTGGAGGAAGGACAATGCTTGCAGGTCATGGTGCTGAGCCTGGTCATTACCCATTCACACACAGTAACAGACAAGAGCTGTAAATGGGGGCAGGGTTGGACTGGAACACAACAGTTCGATCATGGCACTGTAACTTGGTTTTGTGGAGGTGGAAGCTTGGGTGTGGAGAGTTGAAAGGCTGGCCTGGTCCAGTGAGGTTGATCAGCAGTACATTATGTTTTTTTATAAAGGCACTAGTGTGGTTAGATTGTATAGGTGAGCAGTATGATAAATAATTAGAGTATTAGTTACAATTTAGTGTACATCTGAGAACATGTTTAAAGCTATTTAAATGGTCAGCATGTGTTTTTTGCTTAGAAATACACTAGGAAATGCATATGCTTAGAAATAAACATTAGTACTTAGTCACATTAGTCACGTCCGAGGCGAGAGGCGGGAGTCAGACGCAGGTGAATGGCTTGCTTATCTTTTATTTTTCTGAAGCAGGAACACAAATAACGGGACGTTGACAAAAGAACAATAACCCACAAAACCCCAACCTAACAAACAGACATATAAACCCCTATACTAATGACAAAATAAGGAACTGGTGCATCTGGTAACGACGCACAAAAAGGGCAGTGGATTTAGAAGGTCGGTGATGCCGACCACAGGAGATGGTTACAAGAAATTTCAATGAACAAATTTAAATGTAATTAGTTCGTACATAATAGCAAAAGATTATAATCATTATAATAAGTTGTTTAATATTTTTGTTAAACAACCAAACAATTATTTACCACTCCCGCCCATTCAAAGTGCAGCTGAAAGAATCTCATGCACATTGCACAATAAAAAGGGCCCCCACTTGACAACATTAGAAATACTCTATTCAACTTATTATAGTTGTGCTCATAGGTTTGCATACCCAGGCAGAAATTGTGAAATGTTGACATTGATTCTGAAAATATGACTGATCATGCAAAAAAGATAGTGACCATATGAACCCAATTATTATCAAATAGTTGTTTGGCTCTTTTCAAAATCATAATGATAACAGAAATCATCCAAATAGCTCTGATAAAAGTTTACATACCTTTGAATGTTTGGCCTTGTTATAGACACACAAGGTGACACACGTGAAAATGACAAAGTTGAATTTCCCACACCTGTTGCTTTTTAAATTGCAATTAGTGTCTGTGTATAAATAGTGAGTTTGTTAGCTCTCACATGGATGCACTGAGCAGGCTGGATACTGAGCCATGGGGAGCAGAAAAGAACTGTCAAAAGACCTACGTAACAAGGTAGTGGAATTTTATTAAGTTGGAAAAGGGTATAAAAAGATATCCAAAGCCTTGCAAATTCCAATCAGTTCTGTTCAATCACTTATTCAGAAGTGGAAAATTCAGGGGTTTATTGATGCCAAGGTCAGGTTGACCAAAAAAGATTTCAGCCCAAACTGCAAGAAGAATTGTTCGGGATACAAAGAAAAACCCACAAGTAACCTTAGGAGAAAACAGGCTTCTCTGGAAAAAGACAGTGTGATTGTTTCTAGAAGCACAACATGACGACACTTGAACAGAAATTATCTGCATGGTCGAGTTGCCAGAAAGAAGCCTTTATTGCACCAATGTCACAAAAAAGCCCAGTTACAATATCCCTGACAACACCTTGACACGCCTCACAGCTTCTGGCACACTGTAATTTGGAGTGATGAGACCAAAATAGAGCTATATGGTATTTGAAAATTAAATTAGGTAATTTGCTAAATCTTATCGAGGATTTCCTATTGCTTAGTAATGGGCAAATAGTAAGCAATATTTGGAATTGTAATAAGTGATTGTCACACTGACACAATGTTCAGAGGCTTCCTTTGACATTCTTCAAATCATGTCCACGCTTGCTAGTAGCCTATCATTTTAAGTGGAGCAAAAAAGGAGTCTGAATGATCTTTGAGAACAAAATATGCTTGAAAAGATCCAAACGAATGCTGTATTTCGGTTAGCCAGCTCCCATTACCAATGAGCCACCAACTAGAAGTGAAAGAGTCCCAATGGCTTAGATGAAAGCAGCAACAATTGGGCTAGCTCCTAGCCTGGATAATGCGGATCATGTAACCCAGTTACACCATCAACTGCTGATCTCACAGCAGAGGAGCAAGAAGTCAACTTGTCAGTTTCAATATTAGCTATGAAAATGGGACCAGATTAGGTCCCATTCACATATGCTCACAAACAAATGGGGAGTAAAGAGGCAGTATCTAAGGCCAGAGGGATCAGGTACCTGTTTGACTACTGGAAGTTTCAGACTGACTATGTCCTATTTCCATGCAATACAGATTGCTAATATTCTTAAAGTGTAGGCTGCATTAATTATGCAAGAGTTTTTAATTGAGCCTGTCAGCGTGATGTGTTATCACATTTGCTAAATAAATATCAGGGGAACAGATTGCGCTTTAGCTTGTAGGGAGCATGGTTTGTGCATTCCATGCACTTGATTGGCCAAGAAATGCACAGAGAATGCAGCAGTGTGAAGGATAGAAATACTGGTGTATCCATCTTAATTCTGCACTTTGGCCCTTGTAATGCAATTTTATAGCGGTTTGGGGGAAAGCTTGTCTTAAAATGTTTCTTATTTGTCAAAAGAGAAATTTGGTTCCAGAGTATTGCTAAAGTTCTTCTGTTTATTATTTTTTGATGACTGCACAAGATTTAATCAAGATTAATTTACAGAGCCAACACCAGATCACTTTGCATACTGAGAGCAAAAACAAGTCTCTGGTCAGGGTTGAAAATAACAAAACATGTAAATGACATTCACTTCCTTATGTCTGAAACGCCGGCTTCCCGGGGTCACAATTTAGAGGTTTTTGCATGTTTCATCAAATTGTAACCAGTTAGTCTTTCCAGATGACATCACCAAGTGTCAAGATAAACAGGGAAAATACAGTTGTCCCAAAACAGAACTTTTACTGATATAGGTTGGATGAGAAAACATCAACAGAAACTGACATATTTTCAAACCAGGTTTTAACTTTTCAATGTATCTCAATTTAGATTTGTATGTATATAGTGATTATTGGTGTTTGAAGGCAGCACTAAGGTCAAGAAGCATGAGGACAGATAGAGCCATAGTCTGACACCATTAAGGGGTCATTTAGCACCATCTTGTATATGGTACTTCAGTGGGGGTCATACCAAGTTGTCTCTACTGGCCAAACTTATAGAAAATAAATAAATTGGTTTACAGTTATATTGCTATGTTCTAAACTTGGTCGTTGTTTCGTTATTTTGTATTTTGTTGAATTCCGTGTTTATTTTGGGGTCTTGTGATTCCATCCTATAGTGAATACAGAGTTGGTAGGTTGGATTTAAGGACAGAATCGCTGTTTATTTTAAAGCAATATTTCTTTTATGCAGCAAGTGTGCCCAGCTGTTTTCATTAGTTTGGCTAGCCTTCAGTCAACTTCAAATTCACTCAACCATCTCATCCTAATGACTTGACACAGCAACCTTGAGTTTTCAGAGGACTGTTTAGCGTGGTTTCTCTAAGTTTGTCAAATAGGTTGGCCTGCTGTCTAAACCTCTGGCAATTTTTGTGGGACTCCCTCAAGGTTTGATTATTTGGTCAATCCTTGTCTCCGTATTTTTTTTACTGTTTTGCTTACTACTTAGTGTTGACAACACTATCCCAAAAACAACTGGCATTTTACTGAACACAGTGCTGACCATCCTATAATCATTTTATAGGGTCCTATAATTTAACAAATATTTTGCCCCCACCTACTCCTCAGTGACAGACGAAGTGAATTTATGCTCTTTAGTCAAAGTCTACCTCGACCAGCATGGCCACCAAACATTCTTTCCCCTCATCCATTACCACCACCAACCATTTCAGATATGTTATATATTACCTATTAAATCGTTTAACTCTAAGTTGCAAATCCATTTCCAATAGGTATAGGCTCGCATTCAATTTTAATGTGTCCATGCCCCCTTTTATCTTGATGTATTCACATAGAAATATTCACTTTGTAAACATTCTCAACAAGAAACTACAAGGAATGCTGATACCCTGGTTTATTTAAAGACAGATTAACATTCCCCACGCTATTGGATTTGTGGCCAGGACTTGCATGATGGAAGAAGGCTGGATCGGTGTCAGTGCACTGCTCTCTGCTATCTCTGGCAGCAGCGGGAAGCAGCAAGGGCACACGCCGCAGCCAGTGGCAGGGAGTGATGTGGTGTGTGGCAGGCAAGGCAGGCAACCTGCCGGTTCATTTCCTCCTTCACATGCTCACATGAATACAAAAAGGGTGCTGGGTACACATATGTGATAGCTCAACCTCAGTGACAACCACACACACACTGTGGAGATACGCTGACTGACAAAACAGCCCAGACACGAAAGGTACTTAAACACACACAGACAAGCACACTATCCGGTCATACACACAGTCGCACTCTGCTTTAAAGAGATGGCACAGCGCTGCAGCTGAATCAATTATTGAAGGCCTTTGGAGAGGTCCGGGCTCTCGCTTGTTGGCTTGGGCTCTGGCACTCTTGTCACGCACTCACTCCTCCCTGCAATCAGACCCAGCCCTATATCATTCAACGTTCAGACTGTCATCTTTCATTTGAGGGTATTTTCATCCATATCTTTTAAATATACATGCATATGTATATACAGAGACATGTCATGTACATGGTTCACATTATGTACAATAGAATAGTCACATGGTCACAAATTCTATTCCCGCAATGACCACCTGTCTTTCAATAGATTTCACCAGATGCTGGATATCTTTCCTGGTGATGCTCTGCCAGGCCTATACTGCAGCCATTTTCTGTTCCGGCTAATTGTTGTGTATTCCCTTGAGTCTTGGGCATTAACGATATGCTCAATATGATTCACATTGGATGACTGACAAAGAAAAACTCTTTTGCCCTCAAAAACAATGGCAGTGTTTGTGGTGTCATTAAATTACTAGATATTTATGTACACTTCAGAATTCACCCTGCCGGTGCTGTCAGCAGTTGCATCATCCATGAAGTGAGCCAGTCCTTGTTGTGCTTATACTAACCTAAAACACAACACCCCTCACCTATATGGGTGCAACAATAAGCCTAACCCATGGCATAGCTCATGTCATGTATTTACCCAATCAGACTGCGGCCAAGGTTGAAAGTGTTTTGATATGCAACTCGTAACTATTTTAATAAGTGATTATCGATTATTGATAGTCCGTTGATTATTAATAGGATAAATCAATTAGTAAGATAAAAAATAGGTTTAAATGCAAGTGTTTTTATTAAATATGAAATGTATGTTTTTCCTCATTTGGCACAATGCTCTTTTTAAAACAACTTTAGCGGTATTTAATGTAATATAAAATGTGAAAACAATTTATTGTATTTTATTTACAAAGCTGTCCTATTCTAGACTGTTTTGATAAATATAGAATTATGATGATTTTGGAATTCCTCCAGAATTGTAGTAAGGAAAGATAAGACATTGCTGAGAAACAACAGGTAGCTTATAAACAGCAATAGTATAACCTGAATTAAACAAAGAACATCCCTATAATTCAATAAGGTTTTGTGGTGTTACTGTCAACTTTAATGTTTTTGTTTTTAACTGTCCCTAAGATAGCTCCCCAATAATGAAATTTGTTGCCAACTACATTATTACTGTAGTTATTAGTTTGATCGATTTGTTGTTGTATTGTTTATTTGCGTTTCCATGTTGCCCCAGGGATATTGGTAATGGGTGATGTTGGTGTAGATCTGTGAACATGTTTGAAATGTTAGCAACAGCATGAACTAATTTTGTAGCATTGGCTATATACTGCTTCAAAACTCTTATAAATGCTATAGTCTACTGGTAAGCCAAAAGGCTGCCTAGGGATTAAAACAGAGCTGGAGGATTCTCCCATGTTGGTTTATCAAACCAGCACTTGCTTGCCATTGTAGAACTAACTGTTCCTCCTCAAATTTGGCTCACAAAACCATGGTTTAGAAATATAAACATTTTGATTTCAACATGCACATATTAATTGGGGATCATATGCTGACTCTAATGAGAACCCTGTAGCGTGCCATTACAGCCCTACTCTCCAACATATTTCACAGATTTAGTGGTATGCCAGATCCTGTTTCTTCGCACCCTTCTGGCCATCACACCTGTCTGTGTCTAATCTGTCTAAAATACACACCTTTAGATCTCTGCAGGATCTTTAAGGTACATTTTAGGCCATCCAAATACTTTTGGCAACATAAAATAGGGGGACTATGTACAACATGGGCTGTGATACCTAAATGGTTAAACCGGTATAGATGACAATACTCCTAAATCAATGCTGACAGTCTGTACTTTAACAGCAGGGTCTTTGTGTAATTTTTAAGTGATGGAATACAGATCCAAAAACAAACAATGTGTCACAGTCAAATCATTTTAGAGTTCTCAGTATCTTGTTAGGCTAACTGCTTGCCACAGAACTGTATGTACCAATGATGGAGATGCGGAGTATGTGGTTGTAAACACAACCTTGTCTATTTGTATTGTCTTGGGTTCGGTGTTGCAGTGTTCAAGCTAACCTCCAAATCCACTCGAGTAAATGAAAATACTCAGGTGTTCCTGTCTCCTTGACTCAGACTGAGACATAAACAGCTCAATATTTCATTCATCTCCAACTCCCAGCCCACCCAGGTCAGGGCATTGTCCAAGGCCAAGATCTCTCTGCTGCACATGCCAACCAACATTCTTGCTAGCTCCACTGACAACTTAGATATTCTGAGTGAGCCTACCTCTGTCTGCAAAAAAAAAACATTAATAAAGGACACAAGGCACAATTACAGTTTTCAAGGCCTGGGCAGCAATAGGACCTATTACAGATTGTTTGAATGATTAAACCATTCCTTTCCCCCATCTGACGGTCTGTTGGGGCAAGATGGCCTGAGGAAATGAGATAATACTAATGTTGGAGCACCGACAGACCAGACGACTGCACCCTGCTACACATTATCTCACCAGAGCAGCACAGGCTGAAGTAACACACTGCCACACACACACATACACACACACACGCACACACACACACACACACACACACTCAGACACACACATACAAATGCATCAACAGTCATGCACACAAGCACAGACTCTCACTCAGGGGGAATACAAGACAGGACAAGTAATCCTGGCATTGTTTCAAAATGCTATTCCCGGGCTGTTATCTGCACTGCCTAGTTTTCCGTCGCACGTCACGACGGTGTACCAGCTCGACCCATTTCTTCAACACTGACTTAAAGAATGAGAATAGTAGGAAAGCAGTAACACAATGAATTGTCTATTTAAACAGGCCCTACACTGTGTCCGGTAGTGACAGGACTGACAGACCAGAGGGGAGGGAGATGTTGTCTGGCTTCTCATTGTCTCTGTGTATGTATGTACATCAAACACTACTGTATCTCAGATAACACTTAACTGAAAGTTCTCCACAATGTATTTTCTAACATTTTACATTTTGTGAAAAATGCTTCACAGGGACCAAATCATGATCTGCACAGAGTAATTACCACTAATTGACCCCATGGGTTGGCTCTTCATCATTCAGGGTGTGTGTGTATCCTATCACAGTTGCTGTCAGTGGTATGGATACCGACTTGAAGACCAAAAGCAGGAGAAGAGGGCCTATTAAAAATGAAAATAGAGGGGATTTCTGTTCTGGAACTACATGCAATGCCTTATCACAGTACTCTGAGCCAGAGGAAACTGAAGGGATGCAGAAACACAATTAAGAGGGATGTGTAATTTAATGGTTCTTCCCAAGTCAATTTGACTAGTGCCTCACATCTGGGAGGAGCAAAGGACTCGACCCAGGAAGAGAAATTGTCAGATTCTGATTTGAAGCAGCTTAGCTTGTTACAGACGCTGTTGTGCATTTGTAGTGTTGGTAAAATAGGAGCTCTGCACAGATCTATTCACCCTCTATTAGAGTTCCCAACTCATTATTCTGGCCCTGAGGCTTAAATCATTGATGTGTTTCCTGTTAACATGACTCTCAACCATGCAGAACCCTGATAGCCAGTTTGGATGTTATGGGATTTTTCTGTTTCGGAGATTGATTAAATCTTAATTAGTCAATTAAATGTAAGGTTGGTAATTGTTTTTTTTTACATAACGTCTACCAAGCTTATATCTTGACAAGCTTGCTGGATAGATTTGCTGTTTTGTTACAGATTATTTAGAAATTCATGACAAATAAGGTCATATTTTATTTTAAAGTCACTTTTATTATACATCGAAATTCCATATTGTGAGTAATAATCAGTGTGAAACTGTCAGCTGGGTCAATCATCCCACCACCAAGTAAGGCTGACCTCTCATCATTAAGAACAAAAAGAACATTCAGTATGTTTTGAAGGCATAAACCTTTACCCATATGTAACTTTATCATTCCTATTTTTTCATGTTTCATTCAGTATTATTTCATAATATCCTGCTAATGAGAGAGATTTTAAATTTTCCAAAATGTCCAGCATTATGTAAATTAGAATACAATTACCATTATGGATTTCATATCCACAGTTACGGGTGTGGCAGTGTTTCAAATCATTAAAACAAATGTTTTGAGATTTTTGTCTCTAGAGAATACTTACTTTCAGATTGCATAATAACAGGTTGTTTCTGTTTACTGATTGCATGTTGACACAAATATAATATAAATTACCAATTATTTTATCTTTCTTTATTTAAAACACTCAACATAAATTATTGTAAGGAGATACTGGTTTTATGTTAGAAAATATTTAAATAACAGAAATATGTTGCATGTATAACTCAAACTCCTGTGCTGCGAAGAAAGTCCACAGAGGCCAACTATCACTTGAAGGAGATACAGAGTTCAGTTGCTGAGTGTGGAGTAATGGAGCATTAGTCCAACATATTAACAACTCTACATAACACTGGCTGCTATGAGAGGGTGGCAAGAAAGAAATTATTACTCGAAAAGTGTCAACTGAAAGCCCATCTGGAGTTTGCCAGAAAGCATGAGAGTGGATGCAGGTCAGATGAGACCAAGATAGATCTTGTAGGCCAATACTCAAAGCACAATTTATGTCATGAACCTAACACAGCCCATGCCTCAAGACACAGCTTCCTTAGAAGTGTCGTGGTGGCAGACCCACGCTGTGGAGATGCTTCTAATCAGCAGAAACAAGGTATCTTTAAGAGAAGAGAACCTGCTTCTGTCCCCTAAGAAACCTAAGCTTGGGAGGAAATTTACCATGAATTCACCATGAAATTCTAGTTAACAAATTTGCTAATACGTTTTTTTAAAGACTACCTTTCTGAAAAATGTGTTCTCGATGGGAGACAGTTCAGCCTCTATTAGTGGAAGGTGGGAAATAATGTCTAATAATTGAGCACAACCAGTTTTTGGGCACCTTCCCCTCCCAAAGCCAGGGACAACATCCATGACTGTCCCCTATCAGCAGTATATGATATACCTTTAATAGAAATCCACTTTTCAGTATATTCTGTGGGGATTTAATTACAAAGAAAACACACCCCACATCTTTAGAATTATCCCAGCACAAACATAGTAAATGTTGCTTGCACTGGTAAGATTATTATTATTATTACATTATTATCCATTACATATGGATGTTTCAGATATCATAAAGCTAGAAAAGGATACCGACAATGAAAAATGAAACTATTACACACCATATAAAACCTGACCCCCGCCACACTTCGTAAATCTGCACTCCAAAATATAGACAAAACATATACAAGGATAATAACGACATTTAGGAATTCTAATGTATTTATTTATTTATTTAGATGGAAAGAAGAGTGAGCGAGAGAGAACGACTGAATCCTGCAGGGAGCCAGTTGCTACAGTAACAGGGAAGGTAGCCGGGGTCCTGTGGGAGGTGTTTCCACGGCAACAGGCCTCAGTGGCCAAGTGATGCTGCTGAGAGGGAGAAAGAGAAGAAGGGAATGAGAGGAGGGAGGGGTGGGTGGAAAAATGTATGCATAAGTCTGTGAGTATGAGCAAGTAAATGCGTGAGTGAGAGCAGTAGATGTAGAGGGAGATGAGAAATGATTTGAGGAAGCTGATGAATGTGTGTCATCGAAGTGTGCTGTGATGCAGTCTCATTAATTAGTCCTCTAGCGGAGGCTACATTCCTCATGGAAATATCCTCCACTGGCTCTCACAGAGAGGGTGGGTGAGAAAGCAAAAGAAGAGGTGAGAGGGAGTGTGAGAACTAGGATCCCTTGGCCTCTTCAGCAGAGCATAGCAAGGACCCCAGCTCCCCCCCTAGCTCTCTCTCAGGCAGCCCCAGCTGCTCTGCCTCCTGTTCATTAAAAGTGCATTAGCAGCCCCTTCATTACCAGGAACAATGTGCCAAACATGCTGGGGTGGCTGGGACAGGAGAGTCATGGAGAGGCGAGGTGGGAAGAGGGAGACATTATGTGCACTCACTCAGCAGGCAGGACAAGGGCTGAGTCCTAAGAGTGCCTCCTCTGGGTAGTGTAGATATCATATGTCAACATTTAAATGATACAACAAATGTCAGAATGGATCGGGGCAATAGCTGAAGCCTGTGAGGCGTGCAGGTTTCACAGTGTGAAATAGAAGGTGAAATGCCCATTGAGGGTGAGAATGTTCGAAAATTCGTGGCTTTGTCATCTCCGATTTGCATCTGGTGTTTTAGCCACTGTGTTGTAATTGCTACTAATTTGAACCCCCTCTACCACCCCTCAGTGTGAGCCCCCTGTCCCCTGTCCCCTCCTTCACCCCCTGCCCCCTGTCCCCTGTCCCCTCCTTCACCCCCTGCCCCCTGTCCCCTGTCCCCTCCTTCACCCCCTGCCCCCTGTCCCCTGTCCCCTCCTTCACCCCCTGCCCCATGTCCCCTGTCCCCTCTTCTATCCCCGTCCCCCGTCCCCCATCCCCTCCTCCAC